>UCOM01002119.1:0-30157 GCA_900474385.1 Ormyrus pomaceus | reverse complement strand
CCATAATATAATTATTTTATATAATACAATAAAAATATTTATTTCAAAATAATTATAATAATTTTTATAATATAGGTTATTTTACTATTAACAAGGCAATAAAATAAGCCCAGACGACAAAACTATTCTAAATTAATTCTTTTTAAGACAATTCTGTTTAAAAAGGAATTCATTTGGATTATAGTTCGGCCGTGTGTTTATGCGCAATTTAAAATACCAAATCGTTTTGTATTGAACAATATGACATTGTAAATGAGTGTAAAAACGAAATTTAAAAGGCGATTAAAGAGGAGAAAGATTTTTGAGTTACTTTTTTTCAATTATTTTGATGTTTTTTCTTTCAAAATATCGGCTGCGACAAAATATGTATCAATTATTATTGTAACTTTTGATTGATGAAAAAAAAAAGATAAAAAGATTTATGAAAACATTTCGTTTATTTTAAACTTAAATACACTTTTGGACGAAATATATATGTATATATATTTATATTACGCATCTTTTTTAATTTTTCTATGGTACACCATCTTAAAATTGTTATTTTTAAACATCGCAGTAGCACATTCATTGACTTGACACTTAATGGCAATTAAAATGCGTACATTTATAGTTTTTCTTGGCAAATATGAAACTTTACATCTTCACGTCCGAAAATACAAAAGAAAGATAAAAAAAAAAATCATTCGTAACCGGTGACGAATACTCCATAGGGTATCCGTTCTTAAATACTCTAACAATGACGAATGCGTCAGGCTGCATGGAAAATGAATCGAAGTACGTAGTTGACAGCGGTTGCGTTTAGCTTCGCCGGGGTTGTTTAGTCGCTTTTCTCCTCGTCGATTAGGCCTTCGATGACTCGATAAGTTCGTGCATTTTTCTAACATCTAATTAGGTAGTTGTCGTCCGAAAGCCCCAGTCAAACTTGAGGGTCTCCGTTCACTCCTGCGCTTAGTGCTATCTCTTCTCCTCGCGCTTCCACTGGCGTTTTTCTGAAATTATTATCGTCCACATTCCTTTTAACATTAACAGAGCAAAAAACGAATTATGAATAAATTGTTCGGGAGGGTTCGGATTGATTGATTTTAATGAAGAAACTCGACCCACCTCTTCCTGTACTGGAAAATTATGTAGACGATGACGGCGTTGCCGACGAACAGCAGCGCGATAAGTATCATCGGTAGAATAACGTCTGAAATGAGAAAAAAAAAAGGGAGATTATTATTTTGTTTCTGCAATTAGAGGCATCGGCGCTACAACGCGAACGCACAATGAGGGATCACGGAGGGAAATGGCTTATCCTTTCATTTCTCCAGACTCGCGGAGACACGACCCAGTGAACTTTATAAAGTGTCGCGGAGGTGATGGAGCGGTGACAAAGCATTTTGCCCCGAGCAATTGTGTACGGTCTTATTAATGTTTGCGCTCTTTATTCCGAAGCTTTTGTTCTGAATCTTGGAGCGGAGCCAACGACGCGGAATCTCCGAGTTTTAATGAATTTATCGCTCGTTACGTAAATTAGAAAAAAATACTGACACTTCTGTACGGCGTTTCTCGGCAAAACACGACGACGACTTAATAATAATTGTAATTATATTCGTATCACACGAAAAGCCTTTAATTTTCACTACACAAAATTACACGAATACCTTTATTATATGTTGAATTTTTTACACTAAAAAGAGATTTTGAAAAGTAGTATTTTAAATCTATTTATTCAAAATTCTTGACCGTTATTCAAAATTAAAAATTACCAGGTTCTTCCGATATAAAATTTGCACAAAAAAAAATGAAAAAGTCATTTAAATGTGTGTATATATTCTTTGAAATTAACGAAAATAGATTTATCATTTGAACTACGAAAATTTGTATGTTAAAAGTTTATATGCTTATTATTGAAATATTTCAAAAGCACTTTTACGTTGCCCGATCTAAAATAAATATTGCCAAAAGAAACATTTTCACAAAGACCAATAGTAAAGTAAAAGCTCTCGTACAAAACAGCTTTTAAATCTCCCCGGTAAGCTTTATTCGGGATTTAAGGAAAGCCCGTCCCTAAATTACAATCCAATACTAAATTTGGTGGTCAGGCCAGGATAAACGAAGACGTACAAGCAAAAGGAAAACAAATAAAGCATGCAACTAACCTACGACGTAGTCCGCGTCCTTGATCATGGCCGGCTGCGCCTGATCCATTACGCTATAGTTGGCAGTTTTCGCGACTGCGTCCTCGGTGCCCGCTCTGGTCCTCGTTCCTTGATCCAGGATGCCGGAGTCGCTGGCGTCGCTCGTGCCGGCAGTCTGAAGCCGATTATCGGTGCCGTCCGACTCGCCTCGCAAGATCAGCGCCGACGAGGCTAAAGTAACATACGAAGCAGACGAGGACTAGTTAGAGAGAGGCGCTTGCTACTTATCTGGCTTAGGCCAGAGAGATAACGCTAATTGCGAAACTTTGATTCACGCCCGGCGGCGGACCGCCGCGCGCTTATTGTTTGCCAATGAAGCTCCGGTCATTGATTGCTTCCGCGGGAAATTAGATAATCCTAGCGCGGAAAAACTTTTTGCGGCGAACCGCTTTTAGTCACGCTCTTCTTGTGCGTGCGTCATTTTCTTTTCAGGTAATTGTGTTGTCGAAAGATAGTTGAATAGTTTTGAGTAGTGTCCTTATTAGTGGAAGTTTATCTGCTTTGAGATTTCGATTAGCTCCCCTTTCTTCTACTGCGAAACTCGAGATTGTAGTGTAGAGTTTTCTAGCGTAGATTTGAATTTCCAAGAAAGTATTACGTTATTTCCGATTTTTGAAAATAATGAAAATATTTACTTTTATTTACTTTTATTTATTTCTAACAAGTCGAGGAATTTTTCGAATACTTTCGACAAAAGTAGTATTGTGCCGCTACTTTTCAACAAAAAAATATAAGAAAAATGACTGTTTTAAACAAAAATTTTATATAAAATAAAGTATGTTTGTAAAAAAAAATACAAAAATAATACACTATAGTTATATATGAGACATAATCAGAAGAGCTATTATGAGCAAGGCAGAAACTTTTAATACGAGCTCGAGGAGTTCCTTTTATCACTTGGTACTTCCATTCTGGTTGAGAAAGTTTAATCTACTAATCTTCGTGAAGTCTTTCATCAAACTAACTCATGCGAAGAGTAAAAAAGACATCAGAAGCTGTGCTCCTTGAAAAATAACATGTGAGTAATAAGGCCATATACTCAATTGAGAGTAATTGTCGGGCCCTCAGTAAGTATTAATGAATGTAATCTCACTTGCATCAGTGACATGATATTTTTATTAGTTCAGTGAATCAGTTCTTTTAAGTATATATCAATTTTGACAAAAGAATTTGAGCTGTGATGATTCAAACAAAAAATCTTCTACAAAAGTAATTCCCAAATAAGCCTAAAATTTTTTAAATTAAATTAAAAGAGTTATTTTTACACATAAAGAGCGGTCTTTTAAAAAAATTTCCTTTAAACCTTGACAAAAATTCAGTAACAATTTTTCTCTCGTAAGCCATCAACAGTCTTTTTTCGCTCGAACTAATAATCATTCCAAGCGGCAAAAAAAAATAACGTTTTAAAACGTATAATACAGGCAAAAATCCAAGTTTCCCGGTCGAGTATACGGAGGAAGCAGTTCGATGGCGTTATCGCGTAATACGGAAGTTTAAACTCGATTACGGAAAGAGCAGGCCATCGTCCAGTCGATTCCCCTGGGAATTTCAAATGCGAAATTGTAAAATGGGAAAGGAGAGGCGCTACGGGCGCCTCTGGCTCCGTCGTAAAACCAGCGAGTTCAACGCGAGCCCTCATGAATATGAAAAAGCTCGTTAAAAGCTCGCCGGATAAAAAGAGAGGAGAAACGGCGCTCCTCGTCGATTTGCAAATCCGGCGAAAATCCTAATTACATAAATTGCCGATGAATGTCTAAAAGCCGATAAGAAGATTACTTTCGAATGCTAAAATACGATTATTAACGATATTCGATAATCGTCATTCAAGAAACTAAACAGCCTTGCTCGCGCGAGGCCTCGATATGCGGGATATTTAGAAATTTACCCAAGTGTTACGTTACGTGGGACTAATCTCCCGGAGTCGGTTCGGCGCGGAATGCATAAACATTAGCGTCGAGTTGCCCCGGTAACGTTTCGTTTCCCACTGAGACAAAGGGCAAGGAGGCGATAGGGGCTGGTCTTTGTTTCAGAGTGGAGGCTGCGCCCGGCTAGTCGGCTCCTGTCCAAGCAGCTATGCTCGAGGAGTTGCGCTCGAGCTTCAGAGTCGAGTGTAAGGAGAGTCGAAATCGGTATGATTAAAAACGTCACAGATGTATAATAAAGCACAGAAATAAATACCCTGACTTATTACTGAACTTATATCCTTTATGCCGATGCCCACGCAGCGCAAGCAAGAAATGCAGGGTTAGTGCGCAACTACTGATGCAGAGTAACAATGCATATGACAGATTTAGCGGGGAATATTGAAATCGCTTCAAGCTATCGGGAAACGAAGCGCTGGAAGCTCCGGGAAACTATTGTCGAGGCCTTCGAGTTTGTCGGAAGTTTCCTATGTTCTCAAACTAATATCAAATAATTTGAAGCTTTGGAGAATATGATCTTACCGAGGAACTAGTATTTGTGACTGGATATTTTATTGATATGGGTTTATATACGCGATGAAAAAATGTTTTTTTAAGGCAAGAAATTTCTTGTTTTGTATGTTATCGTTTATTTATTAAGCAACTGTTTATTCTGCAGATTTCAGTACTATAATTATAAGGTTTAAAAAAGGATGTACGTTTGTGAATTGAATGTGATTATGTTGTATAACAGGTATTCAGCAAGTCTGTGTGTACGCGAAACCAAAATAAACATCGATACAAAAACGTTCGCAAGATAATTTCGACAGACGTGTTTCTCTGGGGCAGACACTCACTTATGATGCTCTTGAAGCCTCTCGCGAGCTCCGGCAGCATTTTGCCCTCGATATATACGTCTTCAGGCGCGGAGGACAGTCAGCAAAGCCGGAGAAAAACTCAGTTCAAAGGGAGCACAGGCACTTTCCTGATTCGCCAGCCGAGAGCTGCGCGTCATCGCATATCCGCGGGCGAAAGAACTCTCTCTCCTCGCCGAGGCGACTCGCGCGGGAGACTCCGTCCTAAAAAACAAAGCGGCGGGATGACGACGAGCGGCCGCGCGAGAGGAAAGCGGATCGATCGGGTTGGGAAGAGGACCGATGAGAGACGAGCTGACGAGCGGAACTAAACTGGATCGCGCCTCGCAATTTCGCGGGCTTTGTCCCTGCGAGACGCTGCGGGAGGCTTTTCGAACGGCGCCTCGTTTTCGCGCCTCCTCGAGCTTGCGTCCCCCCTCGTATCTCGGTCAATGCTTCGGAGCTTTAACCGGGGCAATTGCGTTCGCTCACGCGCGCTCGCGGAATGTCGCCGCGCGTTCGCAAACCATCATCGTCGGCTCGCGATTCGTTAACGAGCGCCGCCGCGCGACGACGTCCCGTTACGTAGTTTTTCGCGAGATCTCGCACCGCGGAGTAGAGGTAGTCGAGGAGCTTCAGGTGGATCGGGAATAAGTGTCCCAGGAGAGCGAAGCTTCGACGACAGCGCTTGCATAATTTGTACTTTAGAGCTTTGTAGTAGCTTTTGCAGCCTTTGGCCCGACTTTTGGTCTTGTTACTTTCCGAAAAAATCGCTACCTCAGAGCACATCTTTTTTGGGTTCGAGTTTTTTACTATTTTTGGACAACATTAACTTTGTAATACTGCAATTCTCTTTTTATCATTCGAGTTATATATATTAATAAAGCGAAGAAGCTCGAAGAAGCAAGTTATTACGAAGTTGTATAGAACTGTATTACTTATGCAATCGCCGGGGGTCGTTGCTCTCGGAAATTGAAAACAATTGCTTGGGTCAATAAGGACCCAAGGAGGTTGCGCTCACCCCACCGAACTAATTCAATATAACGATTTTTAAAAATGCCAGTGCTCCCGACGAGCCAAACTGAACGATTCTCGGACAATAACGACAGACGAAACCCCAACGTAATCGTAAAAAATAATCACGCGCTGCGTTTAACAACGTAACGTTTCCTTCTCGTGTTCCGGTTATCGCGTTACAACAGGCCTGTTACACGCTCGAGCGTAACGCGCAACAATTAACAAAGCGAATCAGCCCGCGATACACCTCGCGATAGCACCTCGAACTCGCAGAAAATAAACTTTCCCGAGAACGAAACGGCACGAAGCACCACAGCGGCTCCGAGCTTACGGAGTCAGTCCTTAGTCGACGACGAATCCTCGACTAGCGGGAAAAGGGTGAAGGAGCGAGAGACAATGGGGCCCTCGGTCGGCCCTCGGCTCACACACTCGGCGGCGAAGAGGGTGAAGGTCGTGCGGGGAAGCGCGAGGCAGCGAGCCGAGCGTAGGAGGCCGCGCGTCCGACGCGACTGGGTCGCCGAGCGATCAGCAGCGCAGCAGCTGGGGCGCCGAGATAGGGGCGGCTGCCGCTGCTAAAACATGGATGAGCCCGAGTCGGGGTGGGGAGGAGCCGGCCGGGGGTGGAGGGCAGCCCCCCGAGCTCGGGAGGGGAGGCAAACAGACTCTCCCCCGCAAAGCCGAGCTATCCCTTTCTCTCGGGCCGCGAGGCCACTTTTATACTGATTCTTTCGCTGCTCGGGCTCGCTTTTATTATTCGAGTCGCTCCGAGTATCTACCCGCCGAGGGAGGGGAAATCTCCTTCTGATGGATTTGGTCGTGGAGCGAGCGTTAATTGGCTGGTTAAGGCGGTTCAACGGCTCTTATATTGAATTTAATTTAATTAGTTAATGTGTCGATCGATGGGTCGTTTCTTTTTAAGTCTACGTAGGAAGGGAGCATTCGTGCGATGTGTATAGAATTAAAGCCGTACATGCGGAGGTGAGGAACGGATTTTTTATGAGTTTGCTCGAACTTTTTTGTGTTGTTGGATTTTCATACTGCACGCTTCCAGTTACGTAAATGGGTATAATTTTATCGGTTTATCGCATCTTGATACGCATCGAATACTGATAGTAATGTTGAAAGTACAAGTATAGTTATTTTATCGCTGTATTTATCTCACATTTCTTAATTGACTTTGATAAGAAGAAAATAATTTTTTATATACAAGTTAAAATATACATACGTACAAGTCTTTGTAAAGATCGTATTGAAATAAAATACGAATGTATATTACGTTTTTCTTTTAATATTTTTTAAAGCATTATGATTAATTACGGTTTACATTATTTATTTGCGGAATTTAGTGCTTTTTACTTTAAATTGTTATCAAGTATTATAAAAATTACTCATAATAATAACCGCGTAATATTCACTAAAATGAAAATTTATGAGTCGCTTTCAACGTTTGAAAGAGTTATGACTGTAAGAGGCTTAGAACACGAAAAAAGTTTTAAAAGAGACCAAAGTTAAAAGACAGAAAAAGAACCCGACAGCTAAAAGATTCCTTTGCTCGAGGTAAAACAGTGGAGAGATGCAACAGAAATACATAACTCAAACGACCAAAACGAAGCTCCTCTCTTCGTTCATTCTCCACTTCAAAAAGAGTTGACAGAAAGATACTGGGAAACATTTTATTAACGAACGCGAAATTTGTAATTTTAACACGCGCAGCGTCTCGCAGTTCCAAGTGCTAAGAGGACGAGCGCGAGCCGAAAGAAAGGAAAGAAGTTCGAGCCAAGCTTATAATTTGGCGAGGTACACAATGAGGCAAAGTTTCGTCAAAGGAATCCGGGATGCAAGAAAAAAGAAACGGAGAGACGAAACGCGCGGGGAAGCAAATTGCCCCCGAATTCCAAAACGATCGGAGAAAAAGCGTAGCTCCCGTCCGAAGCCGCGGATTTAGGTCTGAATTTGTCGGAAAAGATAGAAAGTAGACACAGACCGAAGAGCCGCTTTGTTGTTGTTTAAACAGCTGCGGAACGAGGCCGCGGTAAAAACCAGGAGAGCATTTAATTACAGTGCATTATCTCCAAATGTCACAGCGCGCATTATCAGAGCGTCGAGAGTATCCGGCGGCGAAAAAAAATCCTCCATCTCCCGGATACATAAAATCGTGAAAACCCTTCGCGCCTTCGAGCGGTGAAGATGCACACGTCACAGAAAGATATATACCTACTAATGCGCCGGAAGCCGAGAGACAGTTCGTGCACACAGTTTTACTCACAAAACTCGTTCTCCCGCGAGAGCCGCCTCGATATCACGTCTCGGTATTAGTCCTCGTGAATTTTCCTCCGCTGCGGGGACACGTGGCTGCTCTGGCGTCTCGGGCGCGCGCGACAGACGACTGCTTCCTTCGGGTGCTCGGCGACTCGTCGCCCTGCGCCCCACTACCGACGCTCGCGCGGCTCTCTCGCTGGGTTCTTCCCCCATGAAACCCGATAGACTGCGTGAGCTCTCTCTCTCTCTCTCTCTCTCTCTCTCTCTCTCGCGCGCGCGCTGCGCTAACAGCTCAGACACGTACGCACGATATCGTGGCACCCCCTGCCTCTCTCTCTCTCTCTCTCACTGTGCTGTGTACTCGAATCGACAACCCCTCGACGGCGCCCCGCGCTTTGTGCGCCGACACGCGTCGCTGAGATGTGGCTTTTTTATTATCATTATATTAGGTAGAGCGCTTTTTCCGCGGTTTTTCACGCGCGGCTGCGACGTTTTCTCGCGGAAATTGAGAGGTGGGCTAGTTTTATTCGCGCGATGTCGGGATAGCGGACACACCGTCGATATGGTTCGCAATCTTGGAGTGAAACTTTGTAACTTTTGTTTGGGTTAAAAAAAAGGTTTTCAAATAAAATTTTTACTTATCAAAGTAAGATAAATTAATTGCAATTGCAGTTGAAATTTGATTAAATTGAAAAGTTGTATCCCCACGGGTTGAAATTGAAAATATTTTAAGATGTACGAGGTAATATTTGTAAGCAAAATATCTATATATTTATCCAGTTTTAAAGTCGAAATGAAATGTTTTTCATACAACCTTTCCAACCGATTTACTAGAATATAAAATCCTGCCAATTTACAAAATATTTTTAGCCTTACAAATATAGTTCTGAAGTTAACAATTTTTAAATTATAACAAAGGCAGTTCTTCATTTTGTCGGTTTTAAATTAGCAAAAGTAATCGTTTGACAAGATAAAATCTTGTAGGTCGTAAAGTGATTAGCTCTTGTGATATAACGGTCGTTTTGAAGTGGATCATCCGGCGAAAATTTTCGTCGCAGAATCTGAGAAATTATGTATGAAGCATAAAAATTAAGGACAGTAAGCCTTCTTAATGACTAACTCAGCAAGCGTTTTACTAATATTATTGAACTAGTTATTATTAAATAATATTTTTCAAACTTCACAAAAATTGATTTTTAAACTACAAATTAATGTTTTTTATCGTAAAAGAAAATTATTTTTGTTAATTTTTGCCATTAATGCAATATTAATATAAATTATGATAACAGTTACGATTTTTATCCACATTTATAATGCTATAAACAAAAAAATTGTTCCTGAACTTGTATACAGTTTTGTGCAAATTACTTTGACATAATAAAGATTGATTTACAAACAAATAGTTTTCAGATAAGTTGCAATATTTCAAAATACAATGTTTGAGATAATGCAGCAAAGAAACAACGTCAATTAAAATTAATCTCCAGAGTTATCAGCTGAGTCAACAGAATCCAAAAAAGATAAAAGTCCGTGAACTTAGCGCGTAAAACTTTCCCTCGTACCGAGCGGAGTCTCGAAAAATTCCGCGATCAGCGCGCGCGCCAAAGCCCCGCAGAGATGCTCAAAATTTTGTGCAGTGGTGCACGAAGCACTTGGTACTTGAGTGCTGTGCTCTATAATCTCGAGCGTCGCTGCAAGTAGCTCTCTGAAACCGGACTTGAACAGCTGACTCGATATGAGCCCCGCGCATTAATTCATGCGCCGCTCCGAGTGAATAACTGCTTTTCACTCCCTCCTCGACGCATCGCGTTTTATCGCTCCGCTTTTTTTTTTTCAAATGCAAACGAAAAGCGGAGCGAAAAAAGGGCAGCGATAAGTATCGAATATAGAGCTCTCTCTCTCTCTCTGCTCCGCCGGCGCGAGAGAAGGAGACGGAAAATCGACATCGGGCCGAAAACAAATATTTATACGGAAGCGGGAGATATTCGAAAATCGACCGAGTGCATGTGACAAGAGGAGCATTTGGAAGTGCACGCGGCTCGGGGCAACGTTCTCCTTGTCCAATTTCCAGCGAATTGTCACTGCTGCTCTTTTTCTCTGACTCTCTCGTTGGCAGTTAGGAGCGCGCGCCAATTTCGGGCCCTTTGTTTCATTTCGCGCGGCATTCGCGACTTTTCTGGAAAATCGACGTTTTCGGGAATTAACTGTTTTTGCGGACTCTCGGAGGAAATTGCCAAAGGGCGCGGGTTTTTAGAGAGACGTCGATCAACGCGGAAAACTTTTCTGCAGGATTGAAAGTCGAGAGTAGACGAAACTTCGGGATGTTCAATTTATTTATAAGATAAAAAGCAACGAATAATCGATCGATACTAGTCCTTTTATTTTACAAAATTAATGTCAGTTTCAGAAGAAATTTTAAAGAGGAAAAAAAATGTCTGGGTAATGGAAAAATTTTGAATTATTAAATCAATCTACAATTTATTTATTTCTCGGTGAAATTTGTACAATTTTTAAGTCACGTAATTAAATATTTTAAATGAAAGGCAATCTTAATTTATAAGTTTTTTGAACTACTTATAAGGTTTAATACTTTCCGTGAGCTAAATTTAAAGTTTTTTTTAATTAACCCGATAGAGAAAAATTTTATAATCAAAAAGTGAAAGAAAAGTAATTTTTTCAAGAAAAATTTTAGTAAAAAACTATGACTAGATGAAAAATTAATAGGAAATTTAGAAATTCTATTGTTTTTATATTTTATATACATTTATTTCATTCAAATGTATACAGACCGCGAAGAGATGATTTTATTCTCAAACCAAAATAATTAAAAAAGTTCCAAGTAGTTGCGTATAAATTTAAGATACGCCCTAAAAGTAGAACCACAACTAACTCTATCGAACAATGCAAGCATGGATATAAACCATAAAAAAGTGAAACCCGATCGATAACTAAGAATAAATTGAAGTAGAATAAAGCAATAAATTTGACATCGCGCGCACCGCGAGCGAAACACACACACACACACACACACAATAGGCGCAAAAAGCTCATTGAAACTCACCGACACAGGCAGGCAAATCAGGAATGTTCTCTTCCCATCGACCGTCCCGACAATGGATCGTGCGCGTTCTTTGTCCGGTGTCCGGGAACAATGTGCCGGCCCGGCAAAGAAAGGTCCTCGTTTCCAGGGTTCCGTTGGAGACGTAGCTGCCCGGGGGCGCCTCGGCGTCCGGACACCCTAAAACTGTGTGCCAACGTTATCGACCCGCCGCTGCTGCCACCGGCCTCCCCGGCTCCGATACCCATATCGAAACGTCGACTGGGCTGTGCCGTTTGCTTTGCCGCTTTTAAGCTCTCGGAGCCGCGCGTTGTTTTCGGGGGCACGATTCGCTCGCGGAGTTTTGATGACTTTATAGTAATCGCGCCGAAACGATATCTACTTTTGCGGGCAGCTGCTTTTATTGCTCGACTCGTTGCTTGTACTTTAAATTAGTAATTTAAAGTAGCTGCTTTAATGGGGTTTTTTTCAAATGAACTCGTTCGCCGTGAAAACTTAATGCGTTCACTGGTTCAGTGTAGGCAAACAATGTTAATTACAATTTTCAGACATTTTCTTTTCGTGTAAAGTTATTGTTTAAAAATTAGGAATACGTTACGGAATAAACTTGTATTATTTAATTTAGAGCATTTAATTTTAACTCTGTTAAAAGAAAGAGTGAGGATTAATGTGGTTTAATTCTTTCAAACGTAATGGATTAATTCACAATAGTGTATCGGTTTTCAAATTATTCAAAGAGTTTTTATACATGCTAATTTGATTGCCATGAGAAACCAAATCAATAAACTTAGACCAACCTTTGAAATAGCAATACATCAACTAAGAAATTCAAGGAGAATTAATCATAATAAAATATTAGTTCACAGAGGATCGATCGAAGATTATTTAGCAATTTCAAAAGTAAACGCGCCATTCATAAATCTCAAGTAAATAATAATTCAGGTCCGCTCATAAATGAAACCCTTTTCATTCCTCTGACAGTCCTTTCCCGAAAAAAAAGCACCTTAAGCAAAGTCTAGCTCGCTCGAGCTTCCTCCCGACTCCTCAAATCAATACAAAGAAAGAGAAAAAAAGCTCGAGCCAAGCAACCCCCAGGGGCGCTCCGAAGGTGGACTTATACATCCGCTATACCTTGGTACTGCATGAAGAAGCCTCGGGCGGGATAGAGCCTGTCGGCGGCGATGAGGTTCAGCGTGACGAGGTTCGAGTTCGAGATGACCTTGACGCCGGCGTGGGAGCCGCACGACTCGTAGAGCGTGTTGCCGTTGTCGCGGACCCTCACCACGTCGACGCAGCTTCCGTCCGCCTCGTGATCTGAGGACAAAAAGTATATATTATATATAGGCTAAATCGAGCGCGCGACCGAAATAGGTGGGCAGCTTCGCGCGCTGACGGGTTTTTAATTGATTGCCGGTTGATTGATAATTATTGCCCCGCCTGTCGTCCGTTTCGACGTTTCTGATCCGATGCTAATCAAAACAGCTTTAAATAAAATCTTGTTAGCGCGGTTTGATTGCTTGGCGCGTGTGTCTCGCTGCTCTCGGCGATGCTTGCGTTGTTTTTCTATAGAAAAACTTGTTTCGCGACTGAACTCAATCCTAATTTAGTCAAACGGGTTCTACTTTAGCGATATTTATAGCTTATTTGATAAAAATTATTTATTTTATTTACCCGCAGTAAATCAATTTTTAATTTAATTACAATATATTTACAAAGCTCTAACACTAATTAAAATTGTCGATTTGCTATAAATTTAAGTACATAATAAGTAAATTTTTCATTGTTCACCAACCGTTTTAAAAACGACTTTTACATAAACATGAAACTGTTCTAAACCTGTTATTGTAATGTTTAACTTTAAAAACTCGCTTAAAACGCTGACGTTTAATGCAAATGTAGCAGCAGCAGCAGCAGCGCCGCAAAGCGAAAAGCTCCTGGCAGCGCGCGCAATTACAATGTCAGCGCCGAGCTTACCGCGAATGCTGAGGTCGTGAAACGTCAGGATTATCCTTTGACCAGGCAGCGACCTAAATGTCCAGCCGCACGTGATCTCGCCGACGTAGTACAGAGGGTAGCCGGGCGACTTCAAGTAACCGCCCCGGCCGCTGGACACGTCCACCTCGGCGTTGCAGTATTTGTAAACCGACGACTCTGAAAATGGGAAAAAATTTACGTTTTTATATGTTTTATATGTTCCGACTCTGGCCGCTCCCGCGTTGTTCCTTGGCGCAAACTTTCGAGCTCTTAGGCGATTAAATGCATAAGTTACGATGTGGGTTAGTCGAGCAGTTTCTATTCGCAGGCTTCTTTGCTGAATAAACGATGAGGCGATTGATTGCCATAGAAGAGGAATATTTCGTGACCTGGTGACCTACATTTTACAGGTAGTACGAAATTCGTAGCGCGAAAAACATTTTTATTTGACGTTAATGTTTATTGGTTATTGAAACTAGAGCGTTTTTCCTGTTATGTATAGTATAAATATAGTAGAGTATTTGAATTTTGTGCATTATGTAAATAGAAGATATCAGAGAATAGATTTGAATTTTGAAGTAATCCAAGCTGCTCTCCTTTTAGTAAAGCAGATGTTTCCTTCTTTGCTTTGTTTGTACCTTCTTATATATTCGACCTAGATTCTGTGATTCTGTATTCAGATATAATATTCGAGTTGCCAATTTAAAATTCTTTTTCTCATTTTGGATAAAGTTTGAAATTAACAGAATATTTTACGCTACGTTTGGTAACCGTATATAAATATTTTAATTATTATTCAATTTACGAAATTACGTTTGCTTCGCAAAAAATAAAAATACAAGATTGATTATTTTTTCAGTACCCGAACAAACCTGATGAAAATGTGACTTATTACATCATCAAAAGTTTCTAATTTACTGCAGTTAAAAACAAAAAGCATACTTAAATTCTTATCACCTCACCCCCATGAATCACTTAAAAAGCGTCATAATTCACATTAATGTAACACGCGCGTAGAGGTAAGCTCTCGGGCTCGTTATGCGGCATTCGAAGGCAAAAAGTAATTTCTCCGGGAAAGCTCGGAGCTCTCGGAGTTTTCCGTATTCCGCCCCCGTTCCATAAATAATTCAAAAGAAAAGCTCTCGCGGCCAGTCTCTCTTTTTCCTGGGCGGCGGGCGCTAATTTCGCTCGGGGGGTCGTTGCACCCGTCCCCGCGCAAACCGAGCAAAACACGAGGGAGATAATGGAGCCGCCGCCGACGCGGAGCTCCGCGACCGAACAATAAAAAGAACATCCATCCCCCCCGCCCCGTCGGAGGGATTCGTGTGAAAAGGCCGTGTCTCGCGTGTAAACGCTGCGGCTGGAGCCGCCACCACGCACCGCCCCTCTGCCCACGGAAAAATCGGGAAAAGCGGTACTCTCCCGTTCCGCATCTGCGTTTCTATGACAAATGCGCGGCGGGGGAGGCGGCGGCGTTTATCACCGGGGCGAATGGGAGCGGACACGCGAGATTGCCTCTCGCGGGCGAGCTTCGGCGCCGCATTTTTCACGCTTCGGCCGGAAGATTCTGCGCGCCGAAGCGTCGGCCGGATGATTTCTGACGTACGTTTTAATTGGCCCGGTGCCCGATACGTCAAACAGATGTAGTTTTCTCACGTAAGATGGGCTTTTGAAGCAAAATTTTCAACGTTACGAAACTTTACGATATGGGCTGTTGTGATGGATTGAAGACCGTAATAAGTTATTAATGAGATTGAAAATGATGTTATAGAAAATTGCGGGGCTTATAATTAACAAGGATTGACTGAACAAGTAAATCATTCAGTAATTTATTCACGTGAAGCTGAAAAAAAAAATGTAAAAACGTCTTTTTGCAGCAAAACTATTCAGCGGCAAATCAGTTTCAGGTATTGCTATTGCCAGCCGGATACCCATTAAATCTATCCGGCCGGGCTTTAAAATCCGATGCAATGCTAAATTCTTACAGCCACATGAATTCCTCGGATAGGCTAATGCACGAAGCGATCTCGTGCGATTACTCGCGAGCGTTTTATCCTGCGAGCTCTCGAGCTTGAATGCAGGGGGCGCCGATCGATTCTCCTCCTCCTCCTCCTCCTCCTCCGTGCTTTCGGCCGCCGCCGCCGCCGCCGCCGCCTCCCGCGCTTTATAGCTGTGGATTTCGAGGACCCGACGACGCTATCATTGAAATATACGCTCGAGCACGACTTCGGGAACCGAATTGGGGCCGCCGGAAATGAAGATGCAGACCTGGAAGCACGCACGCGACGGCTCCCCCGTAAAGCAATCTTGGGGCTTTTCGCGGAACGGAGCTGCTTCGCTGGATATCGATGCTCGCGGGCATTCTTCGCCTTCTCGGCGGAGGGGTAGTTTAGCTTGTGCTATAATTATTGCTCGAGCCCCGCGGAAGTGGAGCGTCGAGTTTTCTACCAGCGTTTCGCGAGCTTTAGCACGCGTGCATTCGGAGCGCAATGAGAGGGTACGATTTAATACTTTAAACTAGTTCATTGGCCGAGAGTCGCTTCGTCGACTATTGTAAAAATAGCGCTGGAAAATGAAGCGCACAATTGTGCTACAAAACTTTATTGTTTTTCAAAATATTTACGTGTAAATTTGAATGCAGCTGAAATGAATGATTGATAATGAAGTATTTTTTTAATGTAGATTATTGTTTTTTTACGATAGAAATAAAAACGTATTTTAATTACATGATTAAGTAAAAGTTTATTGATATAAATAATAATAGAAATATCGTGTTTTTATAAAAAGTCCAATTTATTGTTTAATTCTTGTGGTAAAAATCATCTTTTTCGGAAATAAATTTTATTTCAATGATGAAGTTAATAATATTAATAATACTAACTATAAAACGTTCTATTAAAGTGCCGCTCAGCATTTAAAATTGGCTCTCGCAGCGACACTTTCAAAAGACATTTAGCAGCGTCACTGAAGCCGAAAATTGTGAATTCATTCATAAATCAGCCGAAAAGTAAACACAACGTTTCCCGCAAGCAGCGATGACCAGCCAAAACGAGGGGCTCACCGGCAGCCCCGTCGCCCTTCCCAAAAAACCGAACTTGCACCGTGTCGTCGGATAAAGCCTCCTTCCTTTTTTTCAGAGAACTCAAGCTGCGAGCGACACCGGAGGCGCGACCCTCGCTCGCACATAATTCCGGCTTGTTAGATTTGCGCGAAAACTCGCACAGCTGCCTATCGCGCGAGATAGAAATCTAGAACTTCCGATGACGAGGCGGGCGGCGCGGTGCGGCCTACCGCACACTGCACGCTGCCGCCTCGCTTTCACGCGCGCAGCTCGTAAAAAGACGCGGCCTCCCGAGGATATATTCGTGAGAACGGCGAGATCTTGCCGGGAGATTCGGACGGCAGTTTTTGGCAGATGCAGCTTTTCCTCCGGATTTACGAGCGGAGGAGATTGCCAGGGGGTCATTGGACCCCGCGGGAAATCGTTCGACGATGCTAAGTGGCGTCGGGGATGGTCAGAGAGTTAAGCTTTTAGGAGCTTGATTTATACGATTAAAGGGCGAAACGGTGGGTCGGAAGAGTCGCTGCGTTTTGGGAATCGCGCTCGAATTAAAGCTAAGATTTGAATTTTTTGTAAAGTAAATTGAAATTTATTAAATGAGTCAGTATCATAAAAAGACAGAGCTTTACGAATATTGATAAATACAGAATTACGAGTATAAGAGATAACAAAATTGTATCAGATTATTATACGTGAAAGATTACTTTTACGTTTATACCTCTTTACAAGTGGATGTAAATATTGAGCAGCATTGAATATTTGAGTTTGTATTTCATTTTAGTTATCTCTGCAAACATTGTATTTTGAGAGTAAACAAAATACCCACCTGGTATGCAAGCGTATTTTATTCGAATATTCGCTGGTTTCCAGAATAGCGATTCCGGATGGTCCGACGTTACTCTATATCTACAATGGTGACGCCCTGAGCACCTGAAAAACAGGAATAAACGTCAAATTATACATTTAAGCTGCAGTTCGATTAAATTTGGAGGTAGTTCAACTTTTTAATTTATAATATGAGCTTATTTATTAGGTAACAATATAATTTAACAGTTGATCAAAGCACAGATTTTCTTATAATTAAACTTAGCTATAGTTTATACGAAACGAACAATAATAGCAAAAATTGACATCCGTTTCCATATCGCCCAAAGGCGAGACACCTTTTTTTTCGAATAAATTAATCCCGACAGGCCTCGATAGAAGCGTAAAATTCAATCTTCCGCAGCCAACACCTGACGGGCACTTAATCACGATCTAAAAAATCTCCATAATTTCCATATCGGCGCCCCAATATACATTTCAGACCCCGAGCCTCTGCGTCGGGGTCGGCTTGAATTCTTAAAAAACAATTTAAAGCCCGGGGAAGCCGCGCCGTCCCTTTTCCAGCGGAAGCGCCTCGGCCTCTCATTGAAAGTGCGAAACGAAAGGGGGATGGATTTTCGCCGCCGGGGGCCACGTCGCGCGGCAAAGGGGGGTCGCAGCAGCAGCAGCAGAGCGGCACGAGTCTGGCGTTTTTATTGCGAACGAGCGGCGCGCGATCTTCTGCTCGCGGAAATGTTCGAGCGAGAGAACGCGCGGCCAGATGCGAGGGAAAGTGCCGCCGCCGCCGTCGCTTTGAACTTGGACTTGTTCGTTACGTCGCCCGCGGTGAGCGACGCGCGACGCGGGGGCTGAAACGAAATTGCTTTCGTTAAATCTTCACGCCCCGGCGGGACTTTTGATTTTTGCGTTTTGGGGAAACGCGCGCCGGGACGCGCGCCTCGTTTGAGCGACTGCTTATGTATACGTCGGATTGGAATGTCGGGGATTCGCGGAGGCGGAAGTTCTGAAGGAATGCGCTTGTGTAATTAAGGAACGTTTTTTTAGAATTTGGATCGCGTTGAGTAGCCTGTTGTATAAATATTTAATTGAAACTAAACGAAAGTGATTTAAGAAAACACAGCGCTTAGTAAGGAAAACAAAGACTGAAAAAAGTAGATGTTGATGTATATAATTAAGTAGTTGATGTAAGCGTTATTTAATGCGCTGTTATTTAATCTAAGAAATCTAGGTGATGCTGATGCACGAATTAAATGTACGATGCAGTTGATGCATTAAATTTTTTAAAGAAGTTGTCCAACGTTTTAAGCATCATTCATATGATACAATATATTTGCAAAAATATCGCACGTAATGAAAGTTTTAGCCGAAATCATGAAAGCGTTTTAAACCAATGTCGAATCGAAGCTGCCTCTTGTACTGTTAATTAAAAAAATTTTTTTCGAAAACTTCCTTTTCTAAATGATACATTTTACAAAAACTATTTTCTATATAAAAATTTGTAAAATCCAAAGCTTCATCGCATTGTTCAAAGAATTGCCGCTACTATGCTCGGTTCTCCCAAGCATATAGACATAAACACCTAATTCAAGTGCAGCATCGATTTCAAACTAAACAAGGGGCAGCCTTTGTGTCACCCCGGAAGGTGCGCGCGCGCTTACCGCTCGGTGCACGTGATCAAACAAGCTGCAGATTTCGTATTAATTTTCGGCAGTGACTCTCGTCGCACTTGGCCCATCGATAACCGTCCGACGTTAAAAAAAAAAAGTGTGCGCGTACACGAGGCAGGCACGCGGGGAGGAGGGTGCCGCGGTGCAATGCACGCCCTAATAACAATCGTCCGACGGCCGTGTACGTATATTTGCCGAAGATATTCGGGGATGCTTTGTGTACCGTAGATCAGATTGCCGCCGGCGGGCCCTCGCTGCACTTTTCGCTCCCCCTTTTTTTTCTCTCTCTCTCTCTCCCCGAACTGTTCGCGCACGAATTTTCGGCCGCCCCGCGTCGTTCGCCGATCCGATCGGCCGCACATCTGCGGTGCATTCGGATGATGTGCCCGGGCTGCTCCCCCGGATTTTCGGGGGCCGAGTTGCTGGACTTTATATTATTAGGTGCGCTGCTAATTTCTCTACTTTATTCTCGTTAGATCGATAATGTAATGTGCTTGTAATACGTGACTGTTTATTAATGAATTTCGGGACTGCGGCGGTTGTTTCTGCAGATTATCTTGTAAATGGAATCAGTTTACGATGAGTTATACGGGTAGAAATTTAATTTGAATTTGCTTGCTTTGAGCGGTAATAGATTTAAAAAGTGTTTGAAATATATGTCCGCGCGATGTATTGCAAATACAAAATCACTTAGTTTTCTTAATAGTTTTGTTATAACATTAAACAAAGCACAACTATATGGACATCATATTCAATGCATAATAAAATTCTCGCACTACATAAACTAATAGAGAAATCAGACAAATGACATAAAACTTCTTAAATTCGTAAATTTTCAGCTCAATGTAATTTGAATTAATCATAAAATTTAACAAATTAAACATTTCGATTGCGGTTAACAAGATACGCGGCCAACGTTTGCATAAAGTGAAATCTAATCACCCTATATCGATAAAGAAAAAAGATTCCTGCGCTCCCCGGATTTTTAAGACTGCTTCGCGCGAAAAATCGTATTTATTTTAAGTGAAAGCACGACACACAGACATGAGGACAGACCGCGTACGTAGGAAACGCGTGCTTTTTCTCCCGACTGCGGTCGTGTACGGTCGTGTCCGCGTGTAACTCAATATTTAGCGAATTCGGACTCCTTGTAGCTTCATGCTCGCTTTACTCCGCGCCGCGGCTGGTTCGCCTTACCCGACGGAGAAGCCGTGCCGCGCATTGTTCCGCGGGATATTTTTGGATTCCTTCGGATTATGAGGCTTCGCCGCCCTCCGCGCGAGAGCGGCTACTGCTGATTTTTCTCGAGAGCGAGAGAGAGAGAGAGAGGGAGGCGCACGATGATAAATGAGCGTGCATCGCGCGCTCGAAAGCTGCTGGCGTCACTGCCGCGAGCTCGTGCGTAATTGAAAATAAAGCCTGGGAAGCGGAAGCGCTCTTAATTCAATTGTAATGATTCTTGGGCGTTGATAATTTTTCGACCGCTTTTCAGATTAAATTAACGTGGAAAATTGATTTGATTACGGGGTGGTGGATTTATCGTGGTAGAAAATTTTTTACTTCCGTAAGGTGGAGCTCTCATATATCTTAACATTTGAACAAATTTTTGGAAAGCCAGAAATAGAAATATTGCGTCATTGTATAATAGATGAAAGTAGAGATGTAAACTGAAATTCGATTTAAAGAAAGTAGCTTTTGTGAGTATTTTGAGACTTTGAAATCAATTGGTTTCACACTTTTTAAGAATGATTTTTCACGAATTTTATAAAATTAAATCAAACTAAAATATTGTTTTTCGCCCAATAATAAAAATCCCAAAAAAAAACAATACCTTCGATTAATGGAGCTCAGAAAGTCGAGGGGATTGGCATCCGTCTCGAGCGGATAGTTATTCCTGAGGAAGTGCCTCTTGAGCTGCAGATTCCTAATGGTGGCGAACAGCGACCTGTACCTGCACCAGGTCTCCCGGTCGTAGACGCAGGCGTCGGTGCGATTGGGCTGATACCTGGCCTCCAGGACGAAGACGAAGGAGGTGAGCGAGCGGCAGGTGAGCCTGACCAGCGAGGCCGAGCAGGTCTGCTCCTCGACGATCTCCATTATACGATCGCCGTCGAGCGGCACGCCGGTCACGTTCCGGGTGACGATCTGACGGATGCCCGGCGAGAAGCCGCTCGCCAAGCTCGCCATCGCCAACAGCACCGGCCAACACGTTGCGCTGCCTGGCTTCCTCATCTTCGGCGCGGCTTATCATGGGGCCTCTGGAGCAAAAACGAACAAACACTCTGTTTTAGGAATTCGCTAAGGGTTTTCGATGAATTTTGGTTGGGTTGAATTTTGATACAAGAGCTATAGGCGAATGAAGATGCTGCGCTGGAAGAATCTTATTGAGTTACAGGCAAAGCTTTCCTCTGTAATAAGATTATTTCTTTTTTATTATTTAGATTTGCCTTTAAATAAATAATTATTTTTTACTTATTTTTTTAGATTTTTGCTTTTGTTGTGAGTAAATAGCTGAATTCGTTTCTCTTTCACTATATTTTTAGGTCTTTAATAAAGGGTACAAATGTTTACTAAACCCTTGACTCGGCTGCTCTTCATACAGCTTCTCTAATGATTGATTAATATCCCACTAATGTATAGAAAATGACCAGTGAAATCAGTATAAAAGCTCGCAGACTCTCAACCTTTAATTCGCCTACAAAGTATGTTTATTTCTAAAATTCGGAGCGTTCAAATTTAGAACATTACTTCATTCATCCGCGCAGTTTAGCCATAACCGAGACGTAGCCAAAATCGTCTATATTTACTCCGTCGACATTGCCCGAGCAGATAGTAAAGAAGGCCTACAGGTGCCGAGTACTCGTAAAAAAATGTTTCTTCGGCACGCGCCCCGCTCTCCTCGATGCTAACTCGAAAATAAAAGCTGGATCAAAAAGCCCATTCGCTCGGAGGCGCACTCGAGATAGCTTCGAGTGCGCGCGGCACTCGTGCCTCGCCGATTGCATCGGTCGCGGTAGTTTTTTTTTTTTTTTTTCTTCTTTATCCCCCGGCGATAGCGCACGCGCCCGAAAACTATTGCTCGCGAGAGAAGAGGACCGGCACTCGAAGATACCCCGCTTTAATTCTGAAGAGGGCTTTCAAAGGAGGAGAGTTTTAATGCACAATCGATGAAAGGATAAAGTCGAATGTGCTCTCTTTGTGCGAAATGCTCTCTTCTGGGGGCCGTTAAATAAAACGCGGATCGACTTTTATTTTCCGGAGGAAGATTCGGACGCGAGTCGGTTTGTGATTGTACTGCAATATTTTTAGTACATGGAGTTATATGTTTTCTACTTGTGCTAGTTTAAAACATTTTTTTGTTATTTTTACATTTAAAATATCTGCGGCGCGTTAAGAAATAAAATTTAAAGAGCTTCAGTGAGTCAGAGAAGTCAATTTTGGAAAATTTCACGGTGGAATGCAAACTTTTAACGACTTTCCAAAATTACGATGTTTGTTCGACAGAAGTGTAAATTGGCATTTAAAGTGTATGTGTGTCAACTGTTTGGACCTAAAAATGCAAAGTTATATTTAGAGCGATAAAATTTTTTAGAAATTTTATAAATCAAACGTTTATAATATAGACTTCTATAAATAATTACTTAAAAATAAGTATTGCAAACAGTAATTAACTTTAGTTTAATTGATATAAATAATATTTTGTTTAATAAATAATTATTTTAGAAAAATAAATCAAAGCTTTTCAAAGTCTTACAAATTCGTCAATTAATGTGAACGAGTTGAAAGCAAAGCTCTGAAAGAAATATTTGCGGCTAAAAAGAACTTTCCCTCGAGTGACATTTATTATCTCCAATAAAAGTTCCAATAAAAGTCTGTGAATATACCATGTCGGTTGAATCTGAAAACCTTTAGAAAATTCATTGTGCAGGAAGCTATATTTCAATTTAGCTGTCACATAATCTTTTATAGAAGAGTTAAGCTCCCTAATAAGAAAAGAAAAATTGAAGCGTTTCTTTATTTGAAAAGTCGGCGTGCTTATGAAGCTTATGAGGATTATTTCACTGCTGCGTGGTAAAAATCAACATGAATTTGTAGCAATAATTTCTTACATTTTCTGTCTTTTGCACATCTTGGTTAAACCTTACAATTTTCTAGTGAATATTTTGCCAATAAGTAAAGCAAAAGTTTTCGGAAAGTGATATATATGCTCCTTTTATTATCAACGTTTACATGAAGAAAATTTGATTACACAATTAGTATAAATATTAGAAAGTGCTTTAACAATTTAAATACTTTCTATATTTTATAAAAAAATTAATTTTAAATTTCAGCATTGCAATTTATAAAAAAATTTTAGACTACCTTAAAAACCGGTATATTACGTGAGAAAAATCTACTGTAATCGTTTCGAAAACGAGTTGGGGTTGGAATATGTAAAGTGGTAACGATAAATGAATAAACAGCAGTTACTAACTACCGTATTTTAGTACTTTAGTACTAAAACTCAAATCGTCGTGACACACGAATGCCAATCAAATATTTTTACGTGCACTGAAATTTTACAATAATCAAAATATAATCAGTTTCCACCAGTTTCCATACTAAATTCCTCAAACCCCCGAAAAAATCGTACCAAAATAAACATGCAGATCGATCCGTTCTCTCCATCGCACAGCTGGCCGAGCGATTCTCACCCCCCCATCGGGAGCAAATGCGACGAAAATCACCAGCGATTAAGTCCCTTTTTTCCACCGTTTACCGCTCCTTTCCTTATCGGCCCCTACCACTCCCCACCGAAAAAAGGAACCAACTATTTCCCGGATTAGCATTCGCTCGGACCGAGTGATTTATCGGGGCGGCGCGCGTCGAAAAATCGGGCCAGCTGCCCGCGCGAGTACTTACTTCCGTGGGGTGGCGCCGAGTGAATGCGGATACGAGACTACCGGCGGACGTCGACTCGTCCTCCGCGGCTGCTCGCCAACTTCGCCGGCATCCTCGGAATCGGCGAACACCGACGCTGCGCTCCGGAGAAGTTTGTTGCTTCAAGCGAATAACACTCTCCGCGGATCTGCGGATTATCAATCGGAGCTGCTGGCGATTATAGCCCAAGGCTGAACTCTCCCCTTCCGCACTTCCCGTTTAAATTACTCTCGCGCAATTCCGCGCTTATTTTACAGAAAAAATATATATATATATATTAAACACTCTGCAAAATACTTGTATATTATAAAAATCGTGTACAACGTTAGAAAAATATTCTCAGTAGAAAACTATAATGTATCTGTCGACGAGGTCGATTAATTAGTCCGCTGGCTCATCGTTTCACGCGGTTTTTCTTCTCCCTGGCGCGTCGACGCGGCCGCGTAATCATTGAAAACCGAGACCGCACGGCTCTGCGGTGCTCGCCGATCCTCGGCGAGCGTTACCTGCCACCGCCGGACCGGCCGCTGTCACTGGAAAGCTCGAGGCCGCACAATGTCAGTGCGCACATTTCCGACGGACACACCTGCTTCATCGATTAATCCGGCACTGTATAATAATCGGCGCACGAGAGCACTGCGCGAGAATCTTCGCCGAAATCCAGGCGGCGGCACGGCGGCAGAGTCGGATGAGAATAATAATAATAATCGGCAAAAAAAGATATTTGGCCGCTCTTCAAACTGGCGCACTCTCTCTCGAGAGCGTAGGTGTGCGCGCTTGGCGTCGTACCGAGGACGGCTGAGCACTGCCGGCGAGCCCTCGGCGCGAGTTTATATTTCTCCGGCGAACGCACGCGGCACACGGGCGAGCACGAGGCTCGCGCGGGAAGTGTATACGGTATAGCTCGGGGGAAGCCGTGTGCCGTGTGTCCGCTGCACGCGCCGCTAGAAAGCAAACTGCGCGCGCGACGCCGAGATCTATCCGCATCCCTCGATCGTGGCTCTCCCCGATCCGCTACGCGCCGCGCCGCGCACACGGCTGCATCTTTGTGATCGCCCAAAGTGTCGAGCGGCGAGCGGGGAGAGGGAAGCGTATATATGTGAGGCAGGACGGAATTAAAATTTATACCCCCGCCCCGGCAGGTATCCAAGGCTGGTTTTAATCAACCAATTGGACTGGGTTGAGAGGTGCTGGATCACTGGGTGGACTGATGACGATGCCTGTTTTCGGGGTTTAGGGGGTGGTTGTGGTAAACGGGTAAAATAATAAAGTGAAAAGGGGTGCACGAACGGCCGGTTTCCTTCGCTGGGAAAAGTAATATTTTTGGGTTTTGATCCTCTTGCATTTGTTCTATTTTTCAGTAGAAGAAATAAGGAAATGTAATTTTTCGATTAAAAATTTATTAATAACTGGTAATTGAAATTTTACAAACACTTTTGAGTTTATCACGAGGTATAGAAATAAAAATGGTGTAGAAACATTTTTATTTTAGCAATTTTTAAGGTAAAAATGAAAAATGTTAAAAGTGTAATTTTATATAACAGATATAATACGTTTAATCGTGTAGAATCTTACAAAATCCCTTTTACGAATTTGATTATAGCTAAGCGAATGAAATGTCGACCTGCCCTTACTCAATCATTTATAAATTAGAAAATTTCCAGCCGAAATTCCGGACCCTCGAAGCGAATGTTAGAAAACTTTTCGAGCGATTACCTCACTCTTCCTCAAAAAGGCAAACACGCGCGGGGAGAGCGATTTTTACGCAGCATTTTCCGTTCTCTTCCGTCTCGCCTGCAGCTTTGTTCGCTTCCACTTTCTCTGTTTCCACTCACACAGACATTCGCGCGTATAAAGAGAGCGAGAGAGAGAGAGAGAGAGAGAGCATCGGGGACTCTGAGCGTGCCAGGAGCAGCCGGTTGGGACCAGGCCACCCCTCGGCACGTGTGATGCGCGACGGGCCCTGCCTGCAGCGGGGCGCGTCGCGCGCGTTATATATTTTTCAACCCCCGTTCCACTTACCCTTTGGCGGAGCTCCTCTCGATCCTGCCCCGACGTTCCTTTCTCGCTTTGTGTCCTCCGGCGTGAAACCTAACGGGTTAATTTCTCGACGGCGCATGCACACACACACCTTTATCCGGGCAGGGTGCAGCGCCTCGGTTTTTCTCCTCTGCTAATCCGCCGGCTTTGCGGCGACATTTGCGTATAAGCTGACGCGAGGTGTGTTTCTTTTTTTCTTTTTTTTTTGAGTTCGGTTGCTCTCGTGTCATTGATACTCGGGCTTTTTCCTCCTGCTTGCGAGGGAGAGCTGGCCTCAAAAATGCATATTCGTTACCAAATAATTTAACAGTTACACAATAAAAGTAAACATTTAGAATGATAAAGTAATTTTTAGAAAGGTATCGAATATGGAATATGGAAAAATCTATTTAAATAATTGTATTTAAGGTAAAATAGCCACTACCAGGATACGTACGAAAAGCTGACAATTTTTAAATACGCCGTTTAATTAATTTAACATGCAAACATTTTTTTCGATCTCTCAAGAATGGTTTTCTCGACTACAGTCAAATGAAATCTCAAAATTCCTCTTTAAACATTAATGAAATTTCGTTTTAAAAGCGAATCCCAACTTTGAAGGTATAATGAAAGCTTACTCGACTGAAAAGCCCCCAGAATTGAGTCGACACGTAATTCCAACGGTTCATTTATAAACTAGCGTGAAGCATATCCCCAATAGTCTGTATTAGCCTCTGCGGCCGAGCAGCCCGCCTTATTTACCTTCCGCAGTAATTTACCGAGAGCCTCTCGCGCCGTTTGATCTACGGCCACTTTTGAAAGCGCCACAGGCTCCTCGTAAAGCTCTTCGCTTTCTCTCTCGCTCATCCGCACTTTTTCTCCGATCGAGGCAAAGGCAAAGAGAGCGCCGCGCGCTTTTCTAAATAAAAAGGCCCGATCCGGCCAAAAATAAACGCGCGCATTATCCTCGGGCCTTTTCCTCTCACCACTTCCTTTTCTCTCTCTCTCTATCTCCCCCCGAAGGAGGCATCATATAGGTTGCTGCGTACGCGCACCGCGTCGTCGATATGTAGGCCATGTCGATCCATTGTCGCTGCGCCGCCGAAGAAATCCGTGAGCGGTCCTGCATTGTCGGGCTCGTCTCTCGTCCTCGCGGCGCGCGAGCCACAATAATAACCGAGAGCGCACCGGTCCATTGAGGCGGGCACGCGCGCCGTTCTTGCATCTGCGCCGCGTGTCCGATGCGAGTGGGCCGCTCGGAAAAGTCGAGGTGAAAAGGCTCGATCCCGGTCCCGAGTGTAAAGCCGATACCGCAGGAAACTCCCGCCGGAGGCGAGTAGGCCTGGATTACGGGCCCGAATAAAGAAAATAAATCAATTAGTCGCGACGGGGGGACTCGAGGAGCCGCCGACGTCGCCGCGTACTCTGAAAGAGATGTCGTAATGGCTGTTTTGCTCTTAACGAGGGAGCGATTTGTAGCAACTCTTTTTCTCGCGGCCTGGACGGAGACAAAGTAAAGGAAACTGGGAAGAGCTGTGCGTGCCTGGGACTGCTGGGAAGAGGCGAGGGATTATTCGACGAAATTTAACGAGATCGAGAAGGATGAGGCTAAATTTGGAAATTGGGGCGCGGGAGAAAAAAGTGCCCCTGGCCCTGAGATGGGACGGGTAATGGGGAAGCATTTAGAAATTTAAGTTAATTACAATTTAGGGAAAAACTGGTACAAAAAGTGTCTTTTTTGCGTTTACAAGCAATTGAGCTATACATTTAATTTGTCGATTGCTCATTTATTGATAGACCACTTTTAATTGAATTAAGTCTGTTATTTACTGGCATTCAATTCGATTGGAAGTTCATTCAAATGATTGCCTCTTAAAATCGTGCCAAAATATCCCAATCATAAGCCACGGAGAATCTTACGATCAAGAAAATCGGAAGCTCTCCCGAAGCCAAAAAAAGTATAAACTAAAAAGCGAAGCAGAATGAAAGCCGATCGATAGGGACGGATCGAAAGACAAAGCCCTCGTCGCGCATTACAGGAAGTTTGGCGGAAGGACTCTCGGCTGCTGCGCTCGTAAAGGTTACCTATACGATTCGTCTTCCCTGTCGCCTTTGTATCTCCGGCTCTTGCGCCCGATTTAGGAGCCTATAAGCGCGCGCGTTAACCAGAAGGGGGAGCGGAAGGGATCCTCTTCACGTGCTCTCTTCTTCCCCCCCTTCGAGTTTCCTTGTTCCGCGTCTCGAAGATGCATCTGCCGTCCGCGAGGATATAGGTGCGAAGGAGCAGCGGCGGAAAAAAATAAAGCGCCGAGGTCCGAGAGGTGATTTATTCGGCGATCGGTGACTCGGGGAAACTGATTCCTCGCGATGAAAAACAGCGAATGTTTTTATTTGGTACTGCGATATGAGCGGACAATTGGCGGGCTGCACAAAGCGGGCCTTTATTTTTCGCTCGCACCGGCTTACAGATGGTCATTTGATTTTCATTGTCCTTTTACGGGTCCGAGTTGGAGTGCGGGATTATGCTGGCGAACAATGATGACGATTAAAATCACTGTTTTGCCAAGCAGTTTTAAGTGTCGGCGAAACAATCGATCTCGAAAGAAGAGTGTAAATAATTTAAAATTTTATTTTCTTAAACGTATGTACGTGTTTTTTGATTCTATATCAAAAAATGGTTTCGCACCATTTATAATAATTAAATTTAGATTAAAACTATATCAATATTTGGGAAAAATATATATTTTTTTTTAAGAATTAATAAATAATTTATATTATCTAACAACAATGCTTCTATTAAATTTTGAAATATAAAAACATAATTAGTTTATTAAAATGATTGGAAAAGGTTTTAACAAATATTTTAATATTTTTATTTCTATAATGCTCATAAAAAAAATTTCATCCTCTATTTAAATTTTTAATGCTTTTAGCGTGGGAGATTGCGTATTTGCATAAACGGTCACGAAAAGACCTCCAAAACTGCCCAGAAAACAGACCGTTTCAATTTCCGTAATAGGCCCTAAAACAAAACAGTCGGCCGCGCAATCAGAAATTAAAATGGCCCATTAGAATCGTTACACGCAGCGAGGCAGCAGCGGCCTAATGGACCGATTTACGAACTAACTCCACGCCGAAGGTTAACTCAATTGTCGCTCTGCTCTCGGAGATAAGGGCGCCGCGTTTCGTGTACCCGCAGTTGCCGGCCGGGCTGAGGGGTTCAGCGCGGCGGCGACTTTCCCCTCGGTGTATCGATCGGTAATTCGAGTCGTTTCCGCCAAATTCGCCGCCCCACGCAGACAGCCAGAGAGAGAGAGAGCTCGCCGGGCAATTAATACGCGCAGCTGCAGCGGCGACCACTACAATGCAATATACGGCGAAGAAAACGGTGCGTGGCACGGGTTGGCATCGCGCTGGCTTTCATGCCTCGTTGACCGTTCGACGCGGCGGCCGCCTACAAATTAGATTCACGCCGCCCCGCGAACGCGACTAAACGCCCGGGGCATCGCGTTCGAGAGTGGATCAACATCTGGCTGATTCTGTTCTGGGACTCGCGAGGACTCGGCACGCCCGAGGAGCTGTCGTGTTTTGTCAACAATGTTGTAGCAAGCTTGTTTGGGAGGTGCTTCTTCGCTTGTTTGGTTGTATTCAAATGGACAGATGAGAACGACTGTCCATTGATTTTGAATTTTTTTTTTTTTTTAAACGAATGAAATATTTGAGTATGGTTTATTGTCGCTAGGATTGACCTTTAGAGGACGTGCATTTAAGGTTTGTGATTTTTCTAAGACAATGCATAAAAAGGTGTATCTCATATCACAGATTGATCATGGATATGTATAATGTCAATCATGAGTCGCACTTCTATAGATAGTTTTCCCGTTCGGAAGGAGTAACGTTACTGTTAAATTTTCCAAAAATTCAATTATTTGATTTAAAATCAAAGGAAAAAATTGAAAAAAATTGTCCGAGTAAATTTTGACATTGTTCTACATGAATCAGTTATTAAATTTTTGAAATTCATCAAAATGGCTGATGTAATTTGGTGGTTGCTGAAAGGACAAAAATTGAATTTGTTCGTTTTCGCCCAAAATTATAGTTTTTTTTTCGTTCACTTTAAAATTATATTGCTCGCTATAAAATTATTGCGCAAAAAATTATAGTTTTTTTCGGACGGAAAACTATAATTTTTAATATTCACCTAATCAAGTGAATATTTGAGCTCCACTGTTAATTTCTCTCGATTTGCTCGCCCCTGAGAGAGTTTGTCGCATTCCTGGAATCACATCATAATTTTTTCTAGCCGCGCCGCGGCAACCCTTTAGTCCGGGCGCTGAAGGGGTTTTGTGGCCGATGGAGGTCCACGACTCCACCCAAGTGTTTTTTATGTATTTTTTCCTCCTGAACACGAATTTCGAG
>UCOM01002118.1:0-30124 GCA_900474385.1 Ormyrus pomaceus | reverse complement strand
CCCCCCCCCCCCTCTACCCCCACCCGTTTTTTGCAAGCCCAATTTCTTGGAGGGACGGGGCGGCGCACGCTGTTGATATCGCGCGTTTTGCGCGCTGTTGCGCCTCGGCCGCCGCGTGATTTCGCGGCGGCGAGCTGGCGAGCTGGCAGCGTTTTCGCTGTTTTCGACACGTTGATTTTAAAACCCCCCCCTTTTTTTTTATACTGGGTTCGAGCGGCTTGTTGATGGTTTTTAATTAAATTTTTGCGAAAGCGTCGCGCGCGAAGTTTAAATAACACGGCGCCGCGTAAAATGGCGATCGTCTGTAATTTGAAAGAGAGGTGGGAAGAGTGTTGGCGTGTTTGCCGTCGGCCCGGCAAATTAAAATTCTTAATTATTTTACAAAATTGGTTTACCACGACGTACCCGTAGCTTTTGACTAAAAAGTCTAATTAAATTAACACGGGAATTGAAGTAAGTTATTTCCTAATACGCTGTTCTTCAATTATTAAAGTGAAGAATTTCCTAGGCAAATTCAGATTTCCGATTATACATTCGCCGAGAGAAGGTGAAATCGGCGTAGAAAAAAACCCGGCAACAAATTAGATATCGAAAAAACTTTAATCAACTAATTAAATTAAGAAAAAAATCCCTTACAGCGGGGCAGCCGGCAGCAGCCGTAAGTCGCTCTCCCGCTACTTTCGTTCTTATGCTCGCAGATTTTAATTATAATCCACGTTAGCGCGATAAACTTTACACGGCACTCATAATTTAATTATACTTCTATCGGGCTTTCTTTCCTTCCGAAAGAAAAAGTAGCGGGCGTTTTTTTAAAACAATTTCAACCAGATTAAAAGGAGTAGATCAAAATTATGCGAGAGATCTGCTCCTTTTACATTTAACATTCATTAAAATAATGTTTCACTCGCACGAAGAGAGTTCAACTCGAAATTCACCTCTTATGCGAAATTATGCAAAAGCATTATGTAAATAACTGAATTTTATGTATGCCTAAAACACAATATTTGCATGAAAGTAGTTAGAAGGCGGAGCTGGACTGGATGAAAGCGTACTTCGGGACGAATTTTGCATTATTATTGCGTTATAGCTTCATTAACCCCGAAATCAATCTTTCGATCTTCCAGAGGAGAGAGAAAGAGAGAGAGAGAGAGAGAGAGAGCGACGAAAAAGAAGGAAGCGAGGAGGAATCCGGACGTAATAAGCTTCCTCGGGGAGAGAGTCGCGCCGTCGTGGAATATGCTTGTCAAACATAATTTCCGGGCATAATCCCGGGGCCAAGTTAATTCGAAGATAAAAGATAATTTCGCGCGGTTTTACGAGGCAAGGCGGCGCAGAGACAGACTATGAAAAAGGAGGCTTAGGAGCCCCGAGAGCCGCAGGAACAAGCACGTAAATGCCAGAGTGCGGGAAGAAGAATGAACGGACCTGCGCAGGCGAGAGGAAGAGAGAGAGAGAGAGAGCGAGCGAGAGGACAGATTGCTCGTTGTTTCAGAGTTAAGCCCCATTGCGCACGTTCACGACACGATCCTGAGGCTGGGAAAATGCCCATGTATACGAAGAAATGTACGCCCGAGCTACCGGCGCACGATACAAATGACAGCCTCTCCGGGCTCCCCGAGAGCCCCGAGAGTCGATACGAGACATGCTTTATCAGCCTCCACCTGCTATGACCAGATAATGCGAGCCCATTCTTCGCCATTTTAAACGGACGGCTCGGCGGATTAGTTTATTTCATTGCCACGGCGGCGGACTCGCCGCTTTGTAACCCCGCTCTCACCGGAGCGGCCGACGCCGGCCGGAGACGTCAATTTGGCGCGGGCCTCGCGCGTATGCTAATGCTGATCCCGCGTCTATTGTGGACGCATTATCCGCTGATGATCGCGGCCGGCTCGAGTTGCGCGCGGCGGCATATCTGCCCTCCGGACTGAGGAGATTAACACACTGACCGTCATTGTCCGATCTTGATCCCTTGTCGTCATCCGCGCCATATCGCCTGCATATTTAAGCTCCTCGACTTAACCGAGAGAGAGAGAGAGAGAGCTCGAATTCATCTCTCTCCCCGGCAGGAATGCGAGGCTACTTCAGAGACCTCTCTAATGAACGCGGATGAAATATGCATCCCTCATTGTATTAGCCTCTCTCGCGCGTTTAGGATGAAACGTCACGCGAGTCGGGAAGTAAATCATCAATTTTGCAGAGAGCGAAACGAGGATTCATTCAAATGTAAAGTCGCAATTTCAAAGATTGCGCTGGCCTTTGGGGAAAAAGCGACGTCCTCTCTCTCTCTCTCTCTCTCGGCTTTTATTTATCTCGTTTTTGCCCGGCCGCGGCAGCAGCGCACACATAACCTCCTTCTGCTCCTCCTCTCGCACCTGTTTGTCTGTTTCGCTTCCGGTCGGGGAAATAACCGTAAATACCTCTACGGAACGCTCTTCGCGGAAGCTCCGCGGCGCGACGCGACGCCTTCTGGGTGACAGCGTCGCCTGAAAAATTTCTTCTCTCCGCGCAGCCGGTTTTCTCTCCCGCTCTCGGTTCTCTCTCTCTCTCACTCTCTGGTCTGCTTTATAGAAGGTACCGTTGCCCGTCATTGTGGTTGCTGCGTTAGCTCGGCTTTAATTGTTTCGCGTACGCAATATAACACGCGCGCGCGACGTGTAAGCGGCTGCCTTTTCTCTCCTCTCTCTCTCTCTCTCTCTAGGTCTTTTTTCGCGTGGGTTATTTACGCGCGTGGAGTAGAGGAGAGAGAGAGAGAGAGGGATGATGGTCTTTCCGGCGGCTTGAAGCTCAGGAGCCGAGAGTTTATAAAGTACACAGTAATAAAGCAGGGAACGTGCCGCGCCTGGATCTTTTGTTTTGGCCGTTCTTTTTTCGCGCCGGCCGTGTATTCAAGACTAGATTAATTTCAATTACAGTTGGGATTGTTTGCGGTCGAAAGTTTTAGTCACGGCCGGGGGAGCCGCCGGCTCGGCAGGGCTGCTCGACGGGGCCCGGCCACGAAAAACCGACTAATTGTCGCTAAAGAAAGTGTGCTCCAGTTGATTAACGAGGAAAGTGCGTGGAATTAAGACGCCGTTAAAATATTTCTAACCCACCCGCACCGTTTTGTCGCCCTCGTGAATCTCTTGAAAACACGCGTTCTGCCTTTTTACCCCGGGAGCTTTGTAAAATACTCCGCGTCGACTCGACGCGCGGAGATGCGTATAAAATGTTGCTCTAAAATAGAGTAGATTTTCGGAGGCGGGGAGGGAGAAAAATCGATATACCCCTCCTGATTGGCTCGCAGATAGAATCTCTCGCAGCTTCCACTTTTCAGCCCCTTATCAGGCTCGAAAACGGTAAGGTGACAATTACTCCCGACGTATTTCAGCTCTCCGGGGCTGATAACGATCGAACGAGCTCGGCGGCGCGCAGAGAGAGAGAGAGAGAGAGACTCGGCACGGAGAGAGAGAGAGAGAGAGACTCCGACTCGACTTTAATTATGCAGAGAGCGAGAAACTCCCGCAGTCCTCGTGGTCCGCTCGAGCGTCACCTCAAAGTAACTTCCCTCTCTTACGTGGGTACGTACGGTGTTTTTCGCCGCGGAAAAAAAAGGGGTTCAAGAACCTATTCCTGCTTAAGGAGCGTTCTCGAGTCTCCTCCTGCCGGGCTGCGTGTGCATGCGCATATGTGCTTAAAAGGCAGCTCCCTCTCTCTCTCTCTCCCATATGCACGCATTTTTCCCCGCTTTTTGCGCGACGCTGCACCTCGCCGTTCGTTTGTTCGAGGCGCCCGAAGTCGCAAGCTTTTTCCACCGTCGCTTCAAAGGCCGAGAGGTGTGAGAACAAACGAGACCGTTAGCCGCTCGCTAACGGTGCTTAGCGTCTGTTCGTAATAAATATTTTAATTTTCGCCGCGCGACGACGACTAACTCGCCGGGGCTGAAATTATTGAGGGCCCCCGCAACCTCGGGGGGCAGTAAACTATAACAGAGCAATAAACTCGGGGCTGCTCTCGGGGATGCCTCTGAAAAATTCAGCGGCAGCAATAAAAGAGAGAGAGTCGAGGAATTCGGCGAACTAAATTTCCCGGGGAGTACACCGGCAGTGTTTTTCAGCGGCGGCGGCGGCGGCGACGGCATCGACTTCGGGCGCGGAAAGCGCTCTTTAATAAGAATCGCGTCGCGGATGGGGAGGGGCCCCGAGTGCGTCTTGCGCGAAAGATTAGAACCCCTGTAGCTGGCAAGAGGGAAAATGCGCGGCTAAAATAGGGCCGGAGACGGGAGAGAGAACGAGGGAGCGAACCGAGGGGGCCGAGACTTTTACCCGCGTTAATGTCCCTTACCTTCGCGTTACAAACCTCGCTCACTTTCCCTCTCTGTCATCTTGTATTTTATACCCCCGGCAGCGGAGCTCTTCCTCATTTCCACGCGCCGCTTTTTCCCTCGTCGTACTTTTTTTTTTTTTCTGTTTACGCGGCTTCTCCGAGAGTCTATAACTTGCGCTTTCCTTTCCAACATTTTTATCCACGGGATGTTTCAATTTCGCGCCGATAATTCGCGATATCCGCGTGTGAAGTACCCGTAACGCATAAATCTTTAAATTCCACGCCGACACAATGTAGATATCAATCTGGACGTTCCGGAGAAAGAATAATTCCAATCAATTCGGCCTTCCCCCGCCTTGATTTAGCGATATACGGGTCTGATTCACCTAAGTACCTTAAGAACTGCCGACCGATCCAAATGAATTACAGCGCGCAGACAGAAAAAGGCCGAAAATATCGAGCTGCCACGCTGAATTCAATTGGACCTTTAATTTTGGAAGCACAGCCGGGGAGAAATAATGCAATTGGACTCAATTTTTTGACCGAGCGAGCATTCCCCGCTTCATTTTTATCCCGATGTACCCGGCAAAGAGTCGAGCCCCCTTCGCTGCCTCGAAGCGAGGAAATCCGAACACAACAGGCAGCTCTCGCGGCCGACTTATATTCCATAATTTACGCGGCTCTCGAAGCTCGGGCGTGTCGAAATCTGTTTCGCGTTTCCGACCCCTCTCGACGTTCCACGCGACCCCCGCCGAAAATATTCAAAGCCGCGCGCGCGGCCGGCCCTCGGCGCGTGCGTATATATCGCCCGATCGCTCGCCGGGGCTTAATGAATGTTTCAAATGCGTTTTAAACAAGTATTTCGAGTTCTCTCTCGTCCTCTCGCTCTCTTCCCCGGTGCGTTCTTTAACGCTCGCGCACAATGGAATGCGTAATGTAATGCGTCTGCGAGCCGGGGCAGGGGGGACTTTCTCTCTCTCTCTTCTATAATTCTTTTTACTCCCGTTTCGGAGCGCGACGATTGGAAAACATTGAAGCGCGGCTCGCGTTGCGCGGTTTTCGCGATGGAATGCGTTCGAGTGGCTTTTCATTCCGGCGACGCAGCGACGCTTTTTAGTTTTGTGAACCGATGGATAACGCAAATAACGCGTTGTTCGTAATCTAGCTATTGGGATTTCCAATGGGATGACCTTTGCGAGTATCTTTCAACTATGTTTAACGGTGGGAAAAACATCGCTGAGGATAATTGCGCGAGAACCGACGAGAGGTGAAAAAAAGTTAAATAAATAGGTTGATTGAAAACTTATCAGATGCAGAATGTCGATTGTTCGTTCGCGGTAAAGGAAATAATTTTCACAGTTTCTTCAATCGCAAAGCAAACAATAGCTTTTTGCATCGAAATAAAACTAATAACGTTATCCTTTAAACCGCGAAAAGAAAGAGAAACGATTCATTAATCGGACAAAAGCGTTCGTCACTAGATAAACGCGCGACGTGTTCCCCGGCAATAAATAAAGATTATCCGCGCAACATTCAATTAAATGTTTAACAAAACCAAGCGATTTAATTGCGCGTCGATGAAGCCGGCCGATGCGGTGATTAATGCCCTCGTGGCTCGCGGCTCGTTTTATTGCCCGTCCCATAAACGTTACACGCAGCCGTGCGCGCCTCTAGATGCCGCTCGGCGGCTGTGGCGGCAGCGGCGCTTCATTACGAGCGCGGCGCGTTTACTTTTTCAGGAGCAACCGCCGAAAACGGGCGAGCATTATGCCGCGCGCGCCCATGAAAAATTCAATTCGGACCGCGCCGGCCGAGGTTAAAGGTCGTCGACGACCTCGACGTCGTTGGAGAGACCGCCAGGAGAAGTCGTCGGATCGATAATGAACGCTGCCGCTGCCGCTGCCGCTGCTGCTGCCGCTACGCTTCTTCGCATAATGGCTCAATGAGGAGCGTCTCTAATGTTCTTGCGGAACTATTTTGCCCCTGCAGCTGCTGCTGTTGCTGCTGCCGCTGCTCGCGCTACTGTATCGCTCTTAGGGTTTTGGTAATTGATGGTAATTTTACTTGCGAGGCGAGAGTTCCAATGCCGGAATCTACCCCCCCGGTAACAAGTGTTGCTCGAATTAAATTTTTAGTGGGGCGTGAAAATTTTACTTGATGGATGATTATCTTGCTTTTATTAATGAATTTCAAGGGCGATTACTGAACGAGCTACGAGCTTTATTTTGGGGATAGTCAAATTTCAAAATAATTCGTTTAATTTTGTTGTTTACTTATTAGTATGCATGAAGTATCAATCGAATCAGTAATACTTAACCAAGGATGATTATGATATCAGATATTAAAAATTAAAACTTGTAAATTTGGTATTATTAAATATTACGTTAAATTTGTTATGCATCGAATCGGTAAAACAATTTATTTTCGAATTACATGTATCAGTGGATAGATTCGCTAACGGCTGAATAACAGATATCAGGCTTTCAATATTTACGCTGATTGCAGATATATTGAATTGACAGCGAACAATGAGCATTAATTGTTTATCATAGACTATAGTTCAAAATAACAAGCACAACTGAATACGTCAATCTGTAAAAGGGTCGTACTTAAAGTCTAGCATCATCCGGATAATTTATCTTATCGCACCGCTGTAAGATTCACTCGAGAAGTGCTATTTATGCACAAGTGTCTGTCGCATATTCCCGACAAGCAGCGACTTTATAGAACAGTGGCAATTCAATGCTCTCTCATAGTTTGAGTTATAAATTATGCCATTTTCGTAAAAGCTTCCAGCGCAGATAAGATCAGCTGTGTCCCTATCGGCTTTTAAAACTGCTTCATTCAGGCGCATTACGAACAAAGACTTAACAGTGAACCCCATTCACCAAAATGAACTTGAGTTACACTTGGGCTCGGTGCAGCTAAAGTTTTTGAAAGGTTCGCAATTGAAAATCAGGCCTGAATGCTGGGTTTTGTATGCTCGAGTTACAAATTGATAATATCTGTCAGAAAACTTGCTAAAAGTCAGAATGATTCGTGATTTTTGCCGGATTAAATAAAGAATGGATGGAACTGACAATAACCAGCGTGAGAAAAAGGTAACTCTTGAATGCTAACGAGATTAAAAACTCGACTTGAATGGCGCTAAAGAAATACTTTTGTATTGTTAAGAAACTATAAAATAAAATATTCTCCATTTAAATTTGTCTGCTTTGGTGTCTCATAAAAGTAGAATGAATAGCAATATTACTTGTAGAAAAATGTATTACTCTACTCTCTCAAAGAAGTTTGTACGTAATGTATTCAAACAATTTTAATGACACCACTGACTATTCGTTTATGCACGTAGTCAAAAGATTTTAACGACTGCTGACTGTTCTGATAAACAAGGTAGAACATGAACGAGAGCACTTTTCATTAAATCGAAAACTTAAACCGAAAACAAAACTGTTCCCGCAAAAATGCCTGCACACGAGGAGAAACGATGGATAAAATCGCCTCGCGTTAACGCGACGCTACCGCGGCGAAGTATCGATCGCAGCCCAGGCTCCTAACAACAATCTCCCAAAAAGCCCTGCCAAAGATATCTGGCCCCGTCCGCGCCATTTCCCAGGCCAACATCCATCAGCACGCGTGCGCAGCCATCCCGGCCCGGCCCGCCCGCCCGTCGTCTCCTCTCCCTCAAGCGGCCGTATCCGGCGCTCGAGTGCATAAATCTCGGTGTGCCGGGGCCGCTCCCGCAGCCAAAACATTAACCGAGTAAATAAAGCGCGAAAAGCTCTCGGCTCTCTCCTCGCTACTTTCGCATCGCCGCGACGAGGAGAGCGTTTGCGCGGCGGCGGCAGCCTGTTTGCGTAGGCGCGAGGCGCGCGCGCGCGCGCAAGATAACGCCTGTCGCCGCTTTATCCAAAGGAAGGGTCCTCGAGTGCACGCGCCAGTCGGAGAAACGGACCCCCCGAGGATATCGAGTCGAACTCGGGGCGGAGAGCACACACAGCCTGCTGCTGCTGCTGCTTTCTTTTTTTTTCTTTCACCCGAGAAGCTGTTCTTTATCGATGGGAATGATTTTTATGGATTGCTCTGGGGGTGCCGCTCTCCGCTTGCTTGCCTTTTTTCGGATTAGATTGCCGTGAAATTTACTGTGTTTTAGGGGATACATTGTGTCGCGTTAACGACGGAGAGAGGCCGAGTTGTGAACTGCCGAATGGAAATGCTTTTCTTTACATATAGATTGCGTCATTAGATTCGTGATGGATGATTGAACCAGAAAATTACGTCGAATAAAATACATTTGCCAGTGTTGCACGTTTGCACACAGGCGATTTCTACTGAAATTGCTTTCTTTGTTAACCGTCTAAAACTAATTAACTTCTAAGAAACTCCTCTATCCAGAAATACGTGATTCATATTTGATGAAAATGTCATAATTCGAGCTAGAATCTGATTTTCCTGCTTAACGCATGCTTATACTTGCTTTATTAAAACTTGACATTATCGATATTCAATAAACGTCCATCAATCCAGAGACGCATGCATAAATAAAACCCCTCGCAGTCGTCCCCGCGAAGTCGCTCGAAAACTATTGAAAACAATCGAGCGTCATTCGCAAAACCGCATCCCTCTTGCTTAGCATGCGGGGGGGCGGGGGCCGAAAACAAGATGCGAAGTCACCGCTCGGCAGTTTCGCAGCCATTACATCCTTAATACAGCCTCCTACCGCGCGCGCGCACCGTGCACACGCTCACACACGCGCGCGCGCTCCGGAGCGAGCGGCAACTCTCAATTCCAAACTAAACTACGCGCAGCTAGGCAGGCAGTAGCGGCAGCTCTCGTCACCTCGAGCGGCCGCACACGTGTCTGTATATAAGCGTTCGCGGCTGCACCCTCTCTCGTGCAATTTCGCCCCCGCGAGCGTTAATACTGCAGCATCAGCGGGTGGCGGCTGCAGCAGCCAGCGGGAGCAGGGGGGGACGCCGCACGCAGGACGCACGTGCAGCCGGATTAAGATGGAAGGATATATATCGCCGACAGAAATACGTGCCGAAAAATTAGAGACCGTATTGCCGAGAGGCCCAGATATTGCGTATACGACGAGCGGGGCAGGGGGGAGTCGCTTAAATTCGCGGATATTATTTGGGAAATTAGGTTTCGCCGAGTCGCCCGAGCGTGGACCGAGGCAGCCGTGAGCGCAATATTAGATGAGAGCTTTCACGCGGGGATAAATATAAGGCGGCTTTAAGACACGAGGAGGAAAACGACCGATCCCGAGCTACTTTGGGGCTACTTTATACGTGGAGGCTTTCACTCTCGGCTTGTTAATAACGCACTTTCGAGAAATGTTTTTCCAAGTTTTTAGTATCAGATGCAGAGATCGGTGTGAAATTTCAAGTTTTCCGCGCAATCAGCCTTAGGTTGTTAATGGCATTCTATATATCTTTATGAATTATCTAATGGAAACTTCTTACCAATGAGCTGTGTTTCTAAAGAGCTTTTTAACGCCAGACTTACCTGTAACAAAAAGAAAGGTATTTTATTAAAAAACGTATTAATTTGAGTATTAAAAATTTTAAGCAGAATAATAAAAATTCATGAAGATCAGCGGGGAGCCTTTGTATTAAAATTACACAATGAATAATAAAGCAGAGAGTGTAAAAACTCGAAAATTCACGAAAGGCTCGCCGTTCCTCGCTAATTCCAACAAATCCGAGCCGCAAAGCAACATTTCGCGCATAACCATAGAGCAGCGGATAATTCCGGGGCTCACAAAAGCCAAAAGTAAAATAAGGCTGCTCTCAGAAAGGTACCCCCGCCCCCCCCCCCCGTTCCCTTCTCACCAGCAATAAACTGGCGAGAGTATAAAAAAAAAGAGAGAAGCAGAGAGAAAGGAAATATCGGGCGCGAAGCGAGGCGAGAGAGAAACCCTTTCGGACCTGCTTCTCGGGGGATTCGTTTTCCGCGATAAAAGGGAGGCCAGGCGAGAGGGGCAGCCCCTCGATCGATGGAGATCGCCCTAAGCGCCGGATTATTATTTTCCGGCCGACTTCGTCCTCGAGCACGCCCCTCGATTCTTCGGCCCCTCTCCCCCCCGCCGCTCTCCAGAGCAGGGATGATGCGCACTTTTTTTGTTACGGACGACTCTCCTGTTTTAATAAGATGCGCGCGCGCGAGAGAGAGAATGTTTGGAACTAATCGTACCTGCGCGGGGGGAGAGGTGCCGTGTACGTTAGATCGTTCGGACAAGGGGTTAGGACTCGGGGGAGCGCGCGGGGCTTTTTAATCGGTTTTATTGTGATGACGTAGGTAACGGCACGAGCGGGGCTCTGCCGTTACTGCTGTTGGGGATTCTGTTAATTTCCTTTTTGGGCTCTCTCGTGTTCGCGCTCGTGTTGTCGATCGTGTTTGTTTGCGCGAGCGGAATATGTTTTTGCGGGGCGCTCTAAGGACCTCCTGCCGCTTCCTTACGTCAATGTCGTATGTTTAATATTGAACCGAGCAAAGTTTTCTCTTTGCTTTGTATGATTCTAGTGCAAGCTTTGCTAAGATAAATGTTGGATTTACATCAAATTAGAGGATAAACGTTCGCTTATCGGATGGAACAATGTCCATCGGATAGAAAAACAGAGATAAAGGTATTTAATGGAGCTATGCGGCAAAAAACCTAATTGTACTTGGGTCGTAATACGTTTACCCATCAGAAGTTTAAGCTCGTCCAAGTCGAGTACAAATCCGCTACTTGAAGAATCGAGCTACAGAGGGGGAAAGGGAGAGAGAGAGAGAGAGAGAGACTCGTAAAGAGGGAATAAGATAAAAAGGAAAAGCTGTGCGCTTCGCTATAAGAGAATCGAGCCGAGGCTCTCGAGTCTCTCTCGCAAAAACGAATAAAAATCTTGCCAAAGAAAGAGCCAAGTTAAATGGGTGTATAACAAACAATGATTAACTGTAAGTATTGAAACAAAGATAAGGCATAAACCTCTCTAAAGGGCCGTTCTTGGAAATACTTCCGACGACTGGCGGTTAATTAACAAAAATGTTATGACTGAAAAAACACGAGCTAAGCCGGCAGCTCTATACTTCATTAAGATTGCAAGCCTCTCGTAAAAAGCGCCTTATGAACAATAAGATTTATTGTACGTATAGAAATAAAAATAAAAAGCTGATGTACGCCGTATTTACAATCGGAAAAACTTGCACTTTGCTGAATTACCATTGCTTAAAAACGATGTTATCCAATTTGAACGAGCAGTTTAATCTGTGCAGTGCGGGAGTAAATCAATTTCACTTTTTCAAGAAATTGTAAAAAGTAACGTAAGCTTTAAGGACTTTTTCTTGGAAAAGTTTTTTCCCTCGAAGAAAAAGCAAATTATAAAAATTACAAAGCGAAAAGAATACTTGCGACAAATTGTATTGCAGGCAAGTTTCAAGCAGAGCAAGATCCAGCTTAAAAAAATTCAATTTAACAGACAGCGACGCGACCACAATGCGTCATCCCGAAGTTCGGGCAGAAACTACACTGGCAGTGAATAAGCAAGCAAGGAGGTAAGCATTCAAGATTGTAGTAGTACCTCAGCCGCCGTGGCAGCATCGTGTCGTCAACGTGACGAGGTTAACTGCATGCAAACCGCATTAGGAGAGCGCGCGGCGAAGCTCAAAGGCGAGAGGCGGCGAATATTTAGCCGCGGCTTGTAAATAATCGTTAGGGGGCCGATTTTTCTCCGGTCCTCCTCTCGCAGAGCCCATTTTCGCGCAATCGAATTTGCGCGACTTCAAAGCGCCTCGTTCCTGTTTTTTATCCACTCGCACCACGCTATCTTGCGATTTATTTCGCGCGGTAAACCTGATTTGTATTCGATTTGCGCTCGCCTCTTTTCGAGGCGCTGCTTCGAGAATTATTTTCGACTTTGCTGTAAGATTGAGGGCGTTTGTTCGAGCGGTTGAACCGCAAATAGCTTTCCGTTTCGTTTAAATATTTTAGAATAATCGTACGAAAGAAATCGATCGTTATTAAATTCTGAATTCTTTTTCAGAATACTGAAATAGGAGAATAATTCTGGCTATTTAAGCTTATAGGCAAAGTCTATAAGCATTTATGTCTGGGAATTATTATATTATGATTTTCTTTAGCAAGAATCAGTGATCGATAATTGTATTCTTGCATAATTGATTTATGATTAAAAAATCATTCGGTTTTAGCGGAAATCGTTTACTTTACATTATTAAATGAAAATCAGCTTTTTCATATACCTCCCTAGTAAAACGAGCCCTTTAAAATCGAGTTCAGCGCAGCGATTTTTCAGCCGAGCGGCCTCCTCACAAAGGCTTTATTTACCGTAAAAATATCCTTCATTACATTTACGAAGGATTTTCATAACGTCAGGCAGCAGTGCACCAAATTTTCACCGCATTAACTGCATTAAAGTCGGCCTCCCTCTTTCTTTCTCCGCGCGGGGTGTGATAAAACGGTTATTCCTTCCTCCCACGTCGAACAACAACAACGCACGCGCGCCGATTTTTTCCGAGTTAATCGGGAAAAAAAAGCGCGTTATGCGTCGCTTATTTTCTGATAAAAACGCGATTTTATGGGGATTTTATTATAGGTATAGGAGGGATATAACGCCGCGCTGCAGGTAGTCGATTACACGGGGAGAATTTTGTTTATCAAGGCCGTAAACCGGACAAGAGGAGGACGCCCAGGGAAAAAAGGTTGCGCAACGAAATTGCCCCCTCTTCGCGCGCTTTCTCTCTCTCCTTTTTTTTTTTACCCAACGAGCAATTTTCTCCCGGCTCGAGTTCGGAGGAGCTTTCCATTAAAGCCGAAGTGTTTTTGCGAGTTTTTTGATTTTGGATTTCGAGACCCGTTCCCCGATTGATGAGGCGGACGAAATGAACTCGATCGGAAATGCAAATTCGACTCTCTCGAGAGGTTTTGCAAATGCTTCCATTTCGAAATGAATAAACATTCATGAGCTGCCATTTTCTTAAACAACACTGCAGCGAAGCTTGGATTTTTCAATTCAAAACACTTTTATACACCGAGCAAAAGCTTTAAAAGCTTCGCCCCTTTGTCTTCAGATTCCTGTCTGCGTAAGCTTTTTTTTTTAAGAACGAGAGATTAATAACATACGTCAGAGGCGCGAGCCTTTTATCACGGGAGCTTGCGAAAATAAGATTCAAATTTACAGCACTTGTAGCTCGTATCTTTGGTTATTGGCTAACGCGCCGTAGTACACCGTGTACTGCTAACGGCGTCGTTCTCGCCCACGTAACCGTGTCTCGAGGCCTTTTTACAAGATTTACACTGATAAAGGAGGTATTTTTAATTAAGCCAAGATACCGCGCTTTGTTTCTCGCGCGATAAATAGCGCTTTAATCAAGAACGCAAAAAACTGAAAAGAAAGCCGCGCGCGCTCGCGGGCCGCTAACGAATGAGCCGGCAATTTGCGTGGACTCGAGGCGTGCGAAACAGTCGGGAGGAAGCTACCGAAGATTAAGTAAGGCCTATAGGAGGGGGGGCAGGGGTTAAAAGTTAAAGCAGCTCCGCTTAGCTTCGCTCACAGGTGTCTAGCGCGGGTCAATCCTCGGGGAGAGAGAGAGAGAGAGAAGAAAGGGAACCGGGCCGTCCTTAGTTCGTGGCTTTAATTGGCAAAAAAAGTGCTTCGCCCGAAAGCGAAAGCCCCCGCGGAGGAAAAAGACAATGCTAAAAGGGCACGAGCTGGGAGTAGGACCTTAAGTCGCGTGACTGCCGGCTGCACGAAGAGGTGAGAGAGAGAGAGAGAGAGAGAGGCGTCGCCGAGGCGCAGCAACATCGCGTGCGAGCACGACTTCTTCGCGGAGGGTCGATCCCGCGGTTCCCAGCCCGAGCGGGATTAACACGTGCGGCCAGGGAAGGGAGAGAGAGGGAGAGAGGAGGGCCCGAATTAATATGTGGAACATGAACGATCGCCGGAATTTCGCGTATTGTTTGCCTATGTTTCGCCCGGCAATTGTTCGGGCCGGAATTAATCGCCGGGCTCGGGCCGCGCTCTTGGCGAAATAGGTAAATTGTTATTGAGGTTTCCAGCGAGACGTGGGTCGCCGCTCAATTGGGTATTTGCACATGCGGGCGGCCCTCCCCGCCCCCCACTTTTTCGAGGAAAATATTATGCTCGAGCAGTGAATGTTGTTGCGCTTGAATTATTAAAAGAGGAGAATTTTCGATAATATTGATGTTACATTGCGACTGAGGCGTATTTATTAGTTTTTTTCATTGACAGCTTATTTCAATGTTGACGAGCAGTGAAGTATTTTCAATATTATACTTCAATTTGTAAAAAAAATTTTCTACAAAAGTAGAAAATTAAAACAGTTTAATTTTGAAAAATAAAGCTTAAAGCAGCTTAAATTTTGAAAAATTGCAAGAATTATAAGCTCGCAGTAATTTTAAATTCTATGCGGCAGAAATTGGGTTAACTTATTTACGGGCATTTCATAAATTTCCAACTAAATACGTAATTAAATGCGGCTTTTTCTCACCCCCTTTCGCAGCAACTCCATTCTACACGTCCCTTAAAAGAAGAAGAGAACGCCCACCGGAGCTTAACTAACGGAAAGCTTTGTTGGGGAGGGATTCAAAGTAACTTCCATCCCTTATTTTTCTAGTGGAATTAAAGGAACAGAAAGCAGCGGCGCAAGAGGAGACAAAAGGAGAGGCAAAAGAAATTAGCGCACGCAAGACGAGGTTGAAAAAGATAGAAAGGGACAATGTTGGAGAGCAGTAGTGCAGCTCGTGAAACCAGATAAAGAAAAGACCGTCACGCCAGGCGCGCGCGCCCGCCGCGCACAAGAAAAAGCAAAGCGTTTATTAAAAGTGAGAGAGAGAGAGGGAGAGGTAGGTAGGGAGAGAGGAGGTTGAAACGCGGCCCAGCAAAGGGAACATTGAATTTGTGCGCGAGATTCAAAGCGCGCGGCCGAAGCGTGCCACACGACTCCCGACGAGAAAAAGCGCATTTCCTTACGACACCTTTTCAAAAGATCGCTTATCGCTGCCCCCGTTTCCGCCCCCCCCCCCACACCGAATGCTGGAAAGGAAGCACTGGCGCGCATCGATTCGTCGGCCGTTCATAATAAGGATCGTTATTGCCGCCGCGGGTAAACGTAGCATAACCGAGCTACGAGCGCGCGCACTTGCGGTTTCGCGCTGCTGCTGCTGCTGCTGCCGCCGTTGCCGCTGACTGATGAAGATGCGCTTTGTTTGCGTTAGCTCGAAACTTGGAAATTGGGTTGCTGGAGTGCTATGTTTAGCGCTCTGTAAAAAGCATAATTGGGTCGAATTTGTTGATTGTGCAGGAAAAATTGGCTGCGATCGCAAAGTTAAATAACAGCAGAACTGTAAGTTGATTTTGCTTGAAACATCCATAAATTGCTTAATAGAATAGAGCGAAACTTTTAATCAAGCCACCGCAAGTCACAGAAACTCGTCGACAACCTAGTTACAATCCATCCGCCGTTCCTCGCCGATCGATCGTCGAGCATTTTGCCTGGGAAAAAAGCGCAAAAAGCCGAAACGCACTCAATTAGAAATAAAACAAGCGCGCGCGCGCGCGGGAGAAGGGCGAAAAAAAGGGGGAGAGAGAAACGAGGCGCGGCGGCGGCGGGTATTCCGATAGGTTAGTCCCGCGGGCGATGCGAAAATAGGCCGCGCAAAAATCGACGGATTTCCACCGTTGGGAACTCGGCGAAATGAGATTTTGCAATTATATCGTCGCGCGCCGCTGATGCAAATCTACAGAAATCTGTGCCGCCATTACGGCATTCACAGAGTTTTCTTTTGTGCCGATTTAAATCTAGAAATTACGAAATTTTCCGAGGCTGACGAAAATTGAAAAAGTTGTCCTTTTAGATATCGGGAACATCAGTTTGGAGCTCGAAATAAAAAAACGTTCTCCTTTCGATTAATTATCCGAGAAAAATGGCCGGAGGAGAGGGGAAAGATTTCCTGGTAATATATCATTTTGGTTTAAGCGGAAGATTATATATCTTGTTGTATTAAACGACCAATTTTCGTGAGTGAGAAAACGTACACTTCACATGAAAACTCTCGCTTATTAATCGCTTTTTGCATCCTCGTAATTAAGCGAGCCGGTAATTACTTATCCCCGAGACCCCTACTTATTCTCTATAATCCTTTATCAAAAAGCGCAAAATTCCAGTCTCTCGTGGCGAAACGACGCTCTCCTCTCGGAACAATAGCCAAGGAATTCCGCCGCGGCGCCCCTAAAAATGCCCGTCTCTCGGAGCACGTAATAATAACTCAATTATTACGCAAAACGCAGGGCCCCGTCAATTAATGCGGCGGAAAAGCGATCGGTAAAAAGTGTATCCCCCGCCACTCGCGCATAATGGATTTTCGCAACGTCGGCCCGGGCCGCAAAAATACGTTCCCACACGGACCCTCCGCGGGGAAGCTCGAGGCACGTTTCTCCGCTTATCTCGGCGTCTCGCTCGCGCTCATTACTCTCTCGCGCCTTCGGGAGAGGGGCACGGAGAGAGAGAGAGAGAGAGAGAGAGAGGGACTGCGGGGAGCCATTATGATTTCGAGAATCGCTGCGCTCTCTGTGTTCCGCGCAGCGAAGGATCACGCTTTTGGCTGACCTAAACTCTAACGGAGGTGATTGCTATCTTGCGACTGTTTTTTTTTTTTCGACGGAAAACTCGTTTTCTAGCTCCGGAGCGGAGTGACCGAGTAATGAGTAATGGCTGAATACGTCCCATTTTTAGACGAGCAGATATCAATCAGTTAAACGTGAATGATTGTATTTTAATGGCCGGTTTAAATGTGAGAGCCTCGAAAACTTTATTCGCGGCTATTTTGTAGTAAAATGAAGTTGTATTTTTAGCCGCTAAATGGCTCTTTCCATGTTTACGTCAAAATCGGCTATTTTTAGCCTATACGAGTGCTTCGAACTCATAAATTCGAATATTAAGTGGATTAGTTTTAGACGAATAGCAATAATTATAAATTAAATCAATGTGACGTGCAGCCTATAATTCGATTGCTTACCAGTCACTACTTTTCATTTAGGCATAATATTTACGGCAAGTGAAATCAGTGTAAGAAAGTTGGTAAATTATTGCAGTTTCAAATCAAGAATATGCATAAAATGTTTATTTAGAAGCAAAAACACTGTGGGTTTTCAGCGCGATATCATTATTCAAATTTCATTGCTTATTAAATTTCCGCGAGACTCGATAAATTTAAGAACGAGCTAAAGAAGTGCTTCGCTTTTTTAACAAGTAAAAGAAAACCCGTTATTTACACAGTGCCGCCGGACGAAATGTACTTCATTATTACTAGCCGTGAATGTCAGAATATCGCGAGCTCTGCGATTATCTGATTACGCGCGTCAAATGCGTTTGCACCGTAAATATTTTCACGACAAAATTATGTAAACAAATAACTCGAATAAAATTCCGCGGACAGCCAGTTATTTAATTTCGACGTCCCGCGGATTCTAGAATTCATTAAAAGCCCGATTTCCCGCGGCTGTGCAACGGCTTCATTCCAGTTTTTGCTGAGATCGCGTAAAACAATAATCATTATTTACGCAACCGACGGGGAATTTGAAACGCGACGGTGGCCGATTTCACTGCGAGAGAGGACACCGTCCGGGCAAACGTTCTGGCCGGGGAGAGTTTTTTTCTCGATCCGCGTCTCTGTCGCAGCTCCGATTGGCTCCGGCCACTTCCTCGCCGGCATAAATTTCAATTTCACTTTTGAGATTGCTCTCGCGGCTTGTCATTATTAGCTCGACTAATAACTCCCGCGGCCGGCAGCTGTAATGAAAATTCATCGGTGGCTCTCCTCGCGCAGATGTTAGGCCGGGGATATTTTTGCTAATAACGATCATTAGCGTCAATTATCTTTGGAAATGATTAGAAAGGCTCGGCTCGGAAATGTGAGACTACTCGCCTTTTTGCGGTTTAGCCGCCGCTGCTCACGACGTTCGGCCACGTTTTCGAGTATTGACGTTTCTTACGACTCGGCGGCGGCGGCGGCCTCTCTCGTAACTGAATCTGGCTTTCGAGAAAGCTTTTTAGAGTAGCCTATGATTGCCGAGCTCAAGAGGGGCCGCGGAAAAATCTAAGTAAATGATGGCCCGAAGTGATTTCTTTAATTACCCACTGAACTACGACCTCGTAATTTAAGCGAGCTATTGGATTTATGATACACGGATTTTAGATTTATTCGGGTGTTCGCGAAGTATACTCATAACTTCTTATTATATTTTTAGTAAAGCGGTTCGAGTGAGATTTCTAATAATTTTTTTTATACAAATTACTGCACTGAACTTGAGTGCAATGAAAATGTAGAAGGCATTTTCCGAGTTATCTGCAATTTTAAATTAAATACGCTTCACTATTAAACGACCGATCCAGCCCTAAAAATAGAATAGATAGATAAGTCAAACTTTTATACCGGGTAATCAAATAGACGGAGCAGCAAATAAAAAAAGGCGAATCTCAAGCACTCGAGTGAGCAAACTTTCATCGCCTGGGTATACACGTGGAGTAGCTACGGCAGACGACAGACAACCACTTGTTTCCCTTTAATAAGCCAAGTAAAACAGCTCTCTCTCTCTCGTCGAAGACAGACAAAAAGGCGCGGAGAGAGGCGAACGAGAGCCGGAGCACTAAAGCGAAAATTGTACTACGACGATAGCCCTGGCCTATCATCGTAAATATTTCCCCGGCGCGTCTTCTTCCTCGCGCCAATCTCAATTTCGCTCTCCTACATTCGCAATATCCCCATAAGCGTTTGTTTCCCCCCCACCCCCCCCCCCCCCCTCTCGCCACCGGCCGCGACTTTTCATTCCCCTTTTACACGGCAGTTTCTCCGCCTCGTTAAAAACTTTTCCGAGCGCGAGAGACGGATTTTTCCGAATTTTTACGGCTGCGCCGGCGTACTTTCCCTCTTTTTTTCCGATCGCAGCGAAGAAGAGCAGGAGAGAGAGAGAGAGAAATCTCTCACTCGGCAGGTATAAGCAGCAGACGCTGCGCTCTCGCGATGCAGGAAATTTATTACGGCGGGTTAAAGCCGATAAAAAAGGGGGATTTTCGAGAGGATTACCCTCGCTCTCTTTCCGGCTAGACTTTCGCCGCGAGGGCTTCGACGTCGCGATGATGTAACAAGCTCTCTCTCTCTCTCTCTCTCTCTCTCGCTCGGGTCGTTGTCGCGGGGGAGAGGCATTTTTAATCGATGCCTGCCAACCGGCGACGGTATTAAACGCAAACAGACGCCCCTCCGCGTATTTTCTAGTTTGTGTTTGGCGGACCTTCTCTCGCGGCGCCTTTTTTCGGCCGACGAGGCAAATTGGATTCTAAAGGATTTATATAAATTATGGAGATCCGCGTCTAGGATGAAAATGCAATTATTTCCGATGGAATGAATATTTCATTTTGCAGCACACTGGATTACGAGAGAGGTAGAGATTCCTGAAAAATATAGAGCTCTCGAAATTAAAAAATTTCAATTCTAGTCTCTACTATATAGAAAATAATTTTAAATGTTTTTGCTCGCCGCGCAAAAATTACTTCGGAAAATTGAAATTTCCAGCCTGTCGAAAAATATTCGTTCAATTATATATATATATATATACGATCGCATCGACTTTTTTCAATTACCATTTAATAAAGGGACGTCGCACCTGGGCGCTTTTTACTCCCGCGAAGACGTAAGCAGCATTTCCACAAACTAATTTCGCGTTCCCCGCGAATGCTCGGACGACATTCCCCGGCGATTAAGATCCAATCAATCATCGGCAAGGCTCCCAGCGCGCGTAATTATTCCCTCTCGCGACACACTTATTATGACAAACAATTTCAACGAGCCTCTCCGCAGAAACAAACTAATCAATGACTGCCGCGCGTCGATTCGAAAAAGAAAAAGAACGCCGAGAGGAAGCCGCTCTCGAGAAACGGGTTTGAGAAATTGGTAGTTCTACGCAGCGGCAGCCGAGGGGGGGGGGGGGGAAGGAGACGGATTTCTCCGTCCCCTTCCAGCCTCGCTCAGCGGAAAAGACGAAGATGCATTATTACGTCGCGCCTAACCTGAATCTTTAATAATCGGGCCGCGGTATATAGTCGTGGGATCGGCGGCGCGCCCCGTTTGAAATTGGAAATTCTCCAGTCACGCGGGCAGAGCCAGCGCGCGACTCTTTTCTCTCCCTGCTCCTTTTTTTCGCGTCGACTTAATAAACAAGCGCGCGCACTTTATGCGCACTGCAGCCGGAGGAGGAGGCGTATCCTCCTTTTTTCTTATTGAATTTTTCAGCTGATGCGCGCCGCTCGCGGTGATGTCACGATTACCGGCTCGATTCGAAAGGGAAATTCCAGCGTGCGTTATTACGTGTGTTTACTGCATGCCTAAGCATTGTTCGCGGCGATGGCTCAAAGAGGCGTTTTGGAAGAAATTTTACATCCCGACGGTAATTCTGGGCGAATGGATATTGGGAAAGCACTTTGTTTGATGTAAATTGATTTTGAAATCACTTGGAAGGCGGTATCGGTTCTAAAAGAGTTTTTTTTCAATCTAAATTTTCGAAAACTTATAACGTCTTAACATTCTTCGCGCACAGGATATTACATGCACGGGAATTTAATTTGCATAAAATTTTTCTCGTACCCGCGGTCCAACGTGGAGAGAAGGTTTTTTGCCCCACTTTCAATTCGTTCTCTCTCTGCCGTATTTTATTTTAATTATATTCGTACTCGAAAATTCATATTCACGCGTGAACGCTTCATTTCTCTCCAAAGCGCAAGGAAAGTGACGTATATATACGTTCGCGATTGATAAAAGTGGAAGACTTAAAAATATGATATCGACTGAATTTCATTTCTCTCCCCGTCGCGCTCGAATTTTATATTTCTCCCCGTGCCCATTGTGCTTTACGAATCGAACGAGTCCACTGCAAAAGTCATTCTGGCTCTCCAAAGGAGGTCGAATTATTAAAACGACGAGGTATGAATACATCAACCGCCTTGAAGCCCCCGAACCAATTCATTAATAAGCCATAAGTTCCGTCCGCTTAAAAACTTCCTCCGCATCGCTATTCAGCGCGCGAATCTTTACGGGGGCTTTGTTTAAAATTTATATCGGCCAACAATAATCACCGCCGCGAAAGTTGCCCGAACTTTTCTCTCCTCGGCGGCGGGGGGGGATTCCAGGGCTTCGATAATACACACAACAAAGTATATACACACCGAAGCCGCGCGCGCGCGCGTTTTATAAGCGCTTACCGCGCAAAAGTTGGGGGCAAAGCCGGGATAATTCGCGGTGATTGACAGGCGACCGGGGGCTAATGAAATTCAAGTTTTTGCCTCCGCTCCGCGAAATCAGAGTGGCCGATAAATTATGCTCGGCGCGCGGCGCGCGAAACAGACTTTTCCGAGGCGCGCGCGCGCGCGCGCGCTCACAATGGAGGAGCCGCGATGCAATTTTAATAAGTCACGCCGGAGCGAGAATCTCCCGGCGTTTTTTGCGCGCCGGCGCGACTGTATACGGCTTTGTCGGCCGCGGCGATTAAATTCAACGCGGGAGGTCTCTGAAAATACTCTCGGCGCTGAATCCCCGATAGAAAAAAAAAGCACCCCCCCCCTCCCCCCACGGCCTAATGAATCCGCAGCTTATCGCTCGTGTTTACGTTAAAGTTTTTCGATCGCTTCCGAGAGCCCCGAGCATAGGGACAGGTCCGTAATAATAGTTAATTACGTTTTCATTAGATTATTGGTACGTAATAGAATCAATATTGGTTTAGTAATAACGCAGCGACGTGGCCACACGTCAATTGGAATGGGCATTCCGATATTATATAATTAAGCCGTCAGACGGAATTTTTGAAGCGGTGATTTGAATGTACGGTATGGGGGCTTATGATTGACGCGGGCTTCTCTCTCTCTCTCTCTCTCTCTCTCTCTCGCGCGCGCGCGCTATTTGTTGAAGCGACTTAATTCTAGAGAAGATTTCGCGTTTAGCGGCTATTTAATATATCGCGTTAAATTTGCGAATTAGAAATTGCCGTTAATTAACGGCATGAATTTCGATAATTTCCCGTTCGGTAAATAATTATTATTATTATATGCTTTTAATGAATACTCGATATCGCTCTCTATATTGAAATATTTAGTTTCAAACAAAATATTCGAACAAAAAACTGTAATACTTTCCAGTAGAATTGAATGCTTTATTAAAATTTAGCAGCAACATTGAGTATAAATTTCATGTAATAATTATTAGTAATTTTCAAACTTGCGAACCGAAAAATGCTACTAAAAAGGGACGCGAACGAAATTTACCTGCCACAGAAGGAATTAAATTTTCATTAAAAATGTATTTTTTAATATAAACCAAAAAGCGTGCAAAAACCCTTCGAATCAGCCTAATTGAATCCTCCCTCGCATTACCCCCCGTAAAAATCAAAGAACAGAGATTTACTTAATCCACGATGATACCCGGCCATCGTCGGGAGAAATTCAATCATCAAAAGTTTTTAAAAGCCGGCTCTCTCCCCGGAGTGGGCCAGAGAGCTTTTAAGCCGCTCGCGCGCCCGAACTCAATTAGATCGATGAAATTTCTTAAATGCGCTCTCCAGGCCCCCCCCATTACGACGCAGATGCTGATTCGGAAAGTTTTTCGTCGGCCGCGCGTTTCTGGCTGCGGTGGATGCCGGATCGACATTTTAATTGGAAAAATCGTAATTGCCCCCAACCCGCTCTCTCGTCGCCGAAGATACTTGTATATACATGATTCGACGATTGGGCGGCTCTCGCTTATGGATTTTTCACCTCTCTCGATGCGCTCTAGTAAATGCGACGTTTTTTTCTTCGTTAACCATTCTTTTTTAGAGCGCTAATTGAGCGATCGAGCGCGAACTTCTCGTTATTTTGAGAGGGTGAATATAGGTGCACGTATTCTTGCTAATGGATTAAATATCGAGGACGGAGAAGACACATATTTTAAAAATAATTTTTATACGTACTAAAATATATCGCTTTCCTATCTTAAATGTTTTTTCCTTTCCACTCCAGAGCACAAGAATCTTTAGGAGTAGCCTGTAAAAGTGCACCCATCCGGGGAAGCCTCGAATTTCCTGCCTCGAAAAATTATCAGACGTAATCTCGGCGGGAATTTTCGGTCTCCAAGTGGACGCGCACTTGGCCCTTAAAAGCGGACAAAAAGGATTACGCCCCGACTCTCGAACGGACGGCCCGGCAGCCAGGATATTAAAGTCCGGCGGCTCGTTAAAGAGCGAAACTCGCGATCAACGAGCCGCGGCCGCGGAAATGCGCTTAACGGGTAATTAACCGCGCTTTCCCGGAGCTTCGCGGCGTTTTTTACGCGGCCGGCGCACTCTCGTGCGCTCGTTCGCCGCTTCCGTGCACACGCGGGAGTCTCTCGTCGCGTGTCGCCCCCCGCGCGCGCGGAGAGAAATTCTGGCGTTCGGGCCGCGAATCGGGCCTTTAACTCCGCGGATGCGGAATGACGCAATTACCTGCCGATTAGGCCGCGCGGCACAAGAGATTCTAATTGCGAATAATGTTTTTAGTCGGGCTGCTCGGCCGACTTTGGAACGGTTTAACGGCTTGATTACTTGTTAACTTTTTTAGTCGATCTCGCGCATCTTTTTCTTTTAACTTTTTTGGATCAATTTTTAAAGAGTGAAGTGTACATTTTTGCAAACGTCACCGAAGCCACCTTAAGCAAAGATTTGTCAATTTTTATCTGTACGAGTGAACGCGAGAACAATACCGGTTATATTCGGCTGAAAGCATCGATTTCCAAGTGAGTGACACGCGTCGATCCCCCTTCAATATTTCATCGCTCTGACCTACAAAATTCTACAGTCTTAAATATATATTTATTTACTCGGCGAAATAACAGTACAACTTTCATCCCAATTATCCAGCCATAAAAGAAAATCATTATATCCGTATCTGCCACTAATTATCACCTCGATAATAACCTTAATAACATTCTTGCCGATCTTCCCTGCATCCCGAAAAAGCCTTTCTCCTCTCAATCAAAGCCCTCGGAGTCGGGAATTAAAAATTAGTCTCTCATTCCGCGGCACGTGACGCCGGGGCTCGGAGGTCGAAAACGTGCCCGCACGTACATATATACGTCCATATACGCGCGGAATAATTGAGGAGGGTCGCGAATTTAACGTCAAAATATGACGGGCGCGCGCGCCGCGCCGCGCTTTTTTCCCTCCCCCCCCGGCAAACTCGTTTGGACGCGATTGAAACGTGACGCGGAAGCGGGAGGTGGAGGAGGGTGGAGGAAACTCGCCTTTCGACGCCCCGCGAGGGATGACGGCCTTTTTTTTTCCCCGATCGCGCCCCGATGTTTGCGCCCTGCGATATATAGAGCGATCTCCGTGTGAATTATTTATGGGTTTATTGCAGCCGGCCGGTTTAATCGAATGTTTCGCCTGTTACGGCTGTCTGCGATGACTCGAAATTTTTTTCAAGGAGATAGTGTTTTTCGCTGGTTTTTTTTTTTTTTTTGTTTCGTCGATTTTGCGGAGAGGATTTTTATTTTGTCACGCCTGTAAAAGGCGGGTTCGATTAGTTAAATTACAAACGAAAAGCGGTTCTTAATTAAAAGAGCATTCCCGCTTATACGCACGCGTCAATAAGTTCGTATATATACATTGTCTTCATAAATAGCTTGTCGCAATGAATTTTCCATCGAGTGACATGTTAATTTCAAGACGCAAAAGCGCTCTTACGCAACGGTAAAAGTAATCTCATTAAACCTCCTAGTCATTTACTTCATTAACAGGGCTTGAATTTACAAAGACCGACACGGGAATAACACGCGTATAACGAGCTGCGCTGAATATGTCGTTCCGCATCGATTCTATCTCCAATTAATTACGGCGAAAGTCCAATAAACCTGAAAGATTCGGCAAAGAGCGCGGAACTCCCACAAAAGACTCGCAGCTACGCAGCGCGCGCAGAGGCATTTACATGGCAAAGCGGTCCCCTCTCGCAATATAGCGGGGGGAAGCCCCAGGTAGGCACAGGCGCGATAATCTCGAAATGAAAAGCCCTCGGCTTGGGTGATAAACGAAATCAGAGCGGCGGTGGCGGCGGCGAAAGAAGAGCGAAAAGCGTCAAAGGAAAAAGAGGAGGCACCAGGCAGCCTAAATCGCTCGATTCGGGTACTTTCATTGCGGCTGCTTGCGCCGGCGCACAAAGCGCTCTCGTCCGCCCCCGCCATTAATTATCGGCGTGTCAATTAATTAAATGGCACGAACGTTCGCTCTCTCTCTCTCTCTCTCTCGCTCCGTCGGCGGCATCCTGCGGTACGGCGTCTATTTTCATCCACCTATGCCGCCGCCGCCGCCGCCGCCACCGCTTTTGTTTGAATCGCTGCACCGCTGCCGAGTCTATCCCGCTCGCGCTCTCTCTCTCGCTATTATGTATACCCCGGGCGGGCACTGTATAATTTCCCTGTCCTCGTCAGGTTTCGCCATTTGTACTCGCCTTTATATAACCCCCGAGCTCCGAAGCATTCTCCGAGCTAGAGCTCTCCGCGCGCCAATGCAGAATGGAGTCTGACGCAGAGGAGTACGCGCGCGAGAGAGAGAGAGAGAGAGAGAGCAAGTGCTTTCAAAAAGCGCCGGGCTGTATTTGTCGAAGCGCGAGCTCGCGGCCCGATATATCGGGGTTATGAGCGCTGGAACTAACCAAAGATACCGGTCGGCCTATGTGCTTAGCGATCAATTCTTTGGGCGGTTTCGCCTAAAACGGCCACTCTTCTTTATCAGTGCAAACAGTGTGGATGGCTAAAAGCTTCGATCGAGGTGTAGGCAACGTGCAAATGCAATCAAATTTTTATTTGCGCGTTTTCGCATAAATAGGTTATAAAGTTTTGCGCGAGCCGGAAAAACAATTTTTTTTTTTTTTTTAATATTATTGAACCGTTTAAGCCAATAAAAGTTTTATTACACAAAGCTGGTAATTCGATATTTGCGAAACAATATAACGGCGAAAAAAAAATTTATTTCAACGGCCACGCGACTCTTTTATTTTTTGGCTAAAAACATTCGAGTGGAATACTCGACATCGAAAAATCGAGTGCGAAGCTTCAAAGGCACAGGCAGGTGAGACTAATCTGCATTGATAAAGGGAATTAAAAGGTAAAGCGGCGATAAAGGAATGTGCTTCGAACGCGAATCGGAATGACCCCGCAGCCGAGCCTACTTGTGCACATCAAAGGGAGACTGCATGCCAAAGCTGTACTGAATGAGGAATATCGAAACGGCAGTAACGGCGATTACCGAAAAGTGAGCGTAAGGGGTGAGCGCCCATCGACTCCTGCATAATGCACGTGACTCTCGTGCCGGGTACTGGATTGAAATTAAATTTCATATTTTCGATTTATCATTACCCGTGCTAAAAAAAATTTTTACAGAACGCCCAGATACCTTCGAATTTTACAGAAACGCGGCAAATAACAGCAAGAGAAACTATTCCTCCAAGAACGAAATAGCGAAATAGACGCCCGCACGTCGACACCTCCCGGGGCTCTTTGATTCTCCGACTCCGACAATCCACATGTATACACAGGAGTCGTGCGCGCGCGATTCCGACCTCAAGCGACGCCCGCATCTGCAGGATTATTGCGTTACCTCGAGCCACCACCGGAAAGTTTGACTCTCGAGAATCCGGCGAAAACAATTGCGCCCCGGCCCTGAATGAAGCTTAGTCGGCGATTAATTAACGGATCCGTCAAGGCCGGTTTTTCTCTCGATCGATCCGCCGCGCCGACTTAATAATAAACAAACAAGGGCGAAAGCGTTTAGCGTGCGGTTTACGCCTTTTCGCCCCGTCTATATCAATCCAATTACGGCGGGACAATGAGGCCAAGATTCCGGCCGCAGTGGGGGGGTGGGAGTGATCTTATTTGTCCTACAAAATTACCGCGGCCGGAAGGAGCAAACGGATTTTTTTCTCTCTCGCGGCGGCGGCTGCGCCCCTTTCAATTAGCATTTTTCCAATTAAAGGAGGGCATTCAGCGCCGAAATCGGCGGCGGGGATCCCTTCTCTCGAGTGGCTCTCGCGACTTAAAACTATTTAGCCCTCCGGAGTTGTTGTCATTCAAATCCGGCAAACTTTGATGAATGGAGCTTCGGGAGAGAGAGAGAGAGAGAGAGAGAGGGACTAAAGCGATTTTTTCGCTCCCGCTCGCTTTTGTTCATCCGCCAGGAAAGGCAGCCTCGCTCTCTCTCTCTCTCTCGGCGCTTCGCTTTATCGAGTGGATGACTCTGAAAGCTCGGCTCCCCTTTTTGCCCAGGCAGCGACGAGCGGGAAATCATTTTCGTGAATGCCGAGTGCCTTAATAGGACGCACTTTGAACGGATTTTGAGTTTTTAAAGACATGCCAGTCGAGCTGCTCCGCAATTATTTGTGGGAAATCCGTCGGGCGTACCTAATCGTGATTGCGTATTAACGGGGGAATGCCTGTCTAGTAATATGAAAGTTAAACCTCGAATCTTCTTCGAAAAACAGCGTGCAGCGTTTCAATGGCGGTGGTAGAGAGTTTTATAAACTTTTATTACGTTTTATTTCCATGAAAAAGTTGAAAACTCTAATTGATCGAACGGAGCAAAAAATTAATCAATTAGTTAAAAACACAAAGAATCACACAGTTTGAAAAAAAAATCGCCGATGATTATTTTTTATTGAAATTTGAAAATAATGAAATTTTTATTTCCGCGCAGAAACTCTCTCGGTTGGAATAAAACAAGAGAGAAAAAAATCACAATAGCGCATAAAGTTTACAACAGAAAAAATAAAATTTTCTCGCACGTATGCGCCAGATTAAAACAGCTTTTTAAGGCTTTTGAATATACAATATAGACCAGGAGTGAATTACGGCAAACTTTTTGCAGGCTTCTCTTGAAAAGCAGCGAAATCGACCCAAATATTCCGCGGGTAAGGCAAAGGTAAATACTTAAATTGAATGAAAAAAAAAAAAGAAGCAAACTAAAAGTCCCGAGCGGAAAATTGTGAGTATATTACAGTAATAACCGAGCAATCTCGATGCAATTTTTACAGCCTCATTAATGCCCACCTCCTTAAACATTCACGAGCGGACTAACGAGAAAAAACACCTCGACCAGCAGCGGCGGCGCTGCGAGTTAATAACTAAATTTGCCCCGCTTTGCAGGCGGAGGCTAGATGAAAACGTAATTCTCGGGGCTTAACGAATCGCTGAAAATCCGCAAATAAATAATGAGCGCAGGCGTGTGCGTGCGCCGCTAATAAAGAAACACGAGATAACCCGAGATAAATAAATCCGTCCCGGGGAGAGGGAGAGGAAGGGAGCTTTTGCCTTGCGTGCGTCGATCGCGCCGGAAATAAATCTTGAAATTGCGCCTTCCTTGGCACATTTAAATCTAGCGGGAGAGAGAGAGAGAGAGAGAGAGAGAGGCTTTCGCGCCGAGTGAAGGGGCGATAGCTTCGAAAGTTACACTCGCGAAAGGCCAGAGTAATGATCGGTGATTATTCCCAACGAGGTGTATGAGTTTTATTGAATTAATATGCAGATGCCGCCGCGGAATTACGGTCTTGAGCTTTGCACTCGAAATTATACAACTCAATTTTTTTCGACCGCCTGATTATCATTCAATGCGCGCCGCCGACGAAATTACGGTACAGTCACTTGGTGTATATATAGGTTTTGGGAAAGTGAGAGATATTGCGCGCCTTTTTTTCGGGCTCGGAAGAAAATTGTTTAAAAAGCGGCGGCGCAAAATCCCCTATGCGCATCCAACCAAATATTTGTCGAAACAATAGCGGAATATCGGGGCGACCTCGAGGTTTTTTAACAGGATTCCTCGCTGTTCTTGTTCCCCGAAAAGTTGGCGCAAACATTTCGAAAAAAAAAAATCGAGCGATCCTTCATACATTTAATTAGAGCGTACCCTCGCAAATTAGTAAGAGCTAATTGAATAAGCGAGGACTGTATAAGCTTTTCTTTATCTTCGAGCAGCAGCCTCGACGGCGGCGACGGCGGCGGCGAAGTTTTCTCACGTCGCTTTTGTGCGCGCGTGCGACTACTTCGCACCTGTCAAAAGCAAGCAGCTTCGAATTAGCGCGCCAAACAATGTCGGCCCGGCGAGAATTGCACTTAAAGGCGAGCGATTAAAATAACAATCAAGAGACGCGGCGGAGAGGTTGTTGGTAAGCCGGCAATGTTCTCTTATTTTTAACGTTACGCGATTGGGAGATTCTTAGATGCTGTTCTTTTTTTATTGTAATTGGCCGATTTTAGATTAGATTGGAAGACAATTGAAGGTTGGGAAGCATTTTGCTGATTCTTTGATAACTTCAATTTTATTGTTAATAGTAGGTTTTCCTGCGGGTGTAAAAATGTTTGCAGAATAGAAATAAACAGTACGTAAATATAGTATCTATGTAAAGTACTCTCGAAACTTTTATCACGTCTTATCTGATTGAACATTTTCGAGACCGACTAAAAAACATATTTACATACAAATTCTGGTTTATTTGCATAATAAAATTAAGGGCTTAAAATTCTCCAATAAAAGTTTATACGCGGGACCGTGGAAAAACTATAATCCAAGTCGCTAATTAAAGGAACTCTATATGCAAAAGAATCGAAAGCCGGGGAAATTGTCGGGGCGGAAACTCTCTCTCGCGAACAAAGAAAAGCAGAAAAGCAGGCAGACGGGGAAGAAAGGAAAAGGAAAAGTCGGCGACGGGACGATGATGAGAAGCAGAGGCGGGGATACGGGAATCGAAGAGACTTTAC
>UCOM01002117.1:0-30181 GCA_900474385.1 Ormyrus pomaceus | reverse complement strand
TTTTTAAATTAAATTTACAAACCCCCTAAAAATTATTAGATTTCTTTACTCTAATTATTTGGCGCTATTCTCCATTCATATTTTAAAGAGCTCGTACGACGTTGCCGAATCTCCCCACTATCACCGCCACGAAACATACATTCTGCCGTTTCGGCTACATTTCTCATCCCTGATGCAGCGGCTCTGCATAAATGGACGGACGAGCCGTCTGCGTTTGCGCGGTTTATTCGCGAAATCGAGATAATGCGATTTGTTTGCGAGTTCCGAGGGAATGTTTTGCCTTTTTCTAAACGGAAAGTTTTGGAGGGGAGATCGTCGAGTTGACGTCGAGAAATTTCTGACTAATGCAGTGGAAGGTGTTAAACAAACGATTTAAAATTAGAGATAAACGCGCAAAATACAACGTCACCCGCGACGTTAACCAACTTCAAAGCAAAACAGCAGAAACAGTTTTATTTATGCAACGGTTCAAAATAAATGTCTGCATCGCACAAGTATATAACAGTGGGCTTATAAAAAGTAAAAAAACAGACGAAAAAATTAACATGCGACGTCTGTTTTACATTCCGAGTGAGATAACCGCGCGTATAGCTTGCCGGTGACATTCTTCGCGCGTATTCCAAAACGTATTGACGAACGCTTTCGTAACTTCTCTTATATTATTGCGAAATAATTAATTGTACTGCAGGTGGCGCAGGCGCGAAGCTTGAGAAAAGTTTGTTTTTCCCGATAAGTTTTATTTTAAAAAAAAAAATTGGGTTATCGGTGTCGTAATCGTTAATTAATGAACGCATAATTAGATAGGCATCAATCAGTCGGGAAAACATTTGTTTACCTCGAATGCTTTCAGACTTTGAAATAATTTAATACGATCATTGCGAACGATACACTCGATCGCTTTGCTCTTATTGCTTCCAAAAATATCCGAGAAAGATAATATTTTTTTACAAAATAAAAAAACTTTCTTTCGTTTGCGTCTTTTTTTTTTATTTATTTTTAGCATGCGCCACCTTACACCCAGTTTTTCATAATATAACACGATCTCGAACTTTAACAAGTACGGTAAAATAACACATGTTAAAACACAAAAGCTCAAACAACCGAATCGTTATAAATCCCAACAGCTTCGAAAGAAGCAGCAACGCTCGACGACGACACTTACCTTTAGAAGCCGTTATCGCAAAGCTCTCGGCGGCGGGAAAGAGAGAGAGAGAGAGTCGCGCGCCTAATCGCCGCCAGCGATAATCATCGGTCGTCGCGACACACTCCGGTGCCGCATCTTTTATTGTTGTCATGGCGGGAGCACGCGCCTTGTTTTCGCGGGTGTTTATTATTATCCGCGCGACGAAAATCCTCGTCATCGGCGGCGAGAAATGCCAGATTGCTTATCTGTACGCAGAGTTTTAACGATAATAAACGGCTTTCTGTTTTTCCGGCTCCCGTCGGGCGGAACTGATTGTTCGAGGACTGAGGAGGCTTTTTTTCCGCAAGCTCCTCGACGAATTGTATTGACGTACAGATTTTTGATTGGGGGTTGAATTGGGGAGAAACCTTTTGAGGCGGGACTTTTTGACTGATTCACCCAGAAGCCAAGGTGAGTAAAACTTGAAAAAATATTTGTAACAATTAGCAACCTAGTCGGTAAAGCGATCACAAACCACTAGAGTGACAAAAATTACAAGCCAGAATGGCAAAAATTACAGACCTAGTTGGTAAAAATTTTCATTCTCGTGGTCTGTGATCGCTTTACCGAGTAGCTTGGTAATTTTTACAAATATTTTTCTAAATTTTACTCACTTTGGCTTCTCAGCGTTCGGTTTGTATTTTATTCTTTAATGCTTTTTCAAATGAAATTTCTCCGCGGCAAATGTTCATTCGAATGTAGATTAACAAAAATATGTTTTCAAAAAGTGTACCCGCGCTCCTTTCGTCGATGTGCAAATATTAATTAAGACAGTCTAAAATTAGAATGAGACGATTTTAATAAAAAGATAATAAGTACACTTTTTACAGTGCTCAATCATTTTTCAAATATTTAAAAGTTACTATGAAAATTTGCTTATTGATTATAGTATCATTCAATACATTAAATCATCGTTGCGTTAGCATAAATTAATCCACCGTTACAAACGTCACTCGCTGCTCGCTACAGAAAAAAAGAAGCGCTAATTTGAATGCATTAAACAAAGACTTACGATCCTTAATTAAGAAGATTAATTCAACTCCTCGATTATCTGTCGATTTCAACAGATCGCGCGCGAAAAGCTCGAGAAAAAAATCTCGGAAAACCAAATGTTAAATCGTCACTTATCCCATTGAACGATCAAAGCCAGCCGTTTAATGAAATAAAATTACAGATTATTAGCCTACAGAAAACAAAGCGACGGCGGCGGCAAATTTTCCTCTACCGCCGATATGATGCAAAAAAGCGACGTATTACGCGGATCGATCGGTGCCTCTCGCGCACACCTCGTTCACGGCACGCTAATCGAGCCAATCTTCGAATAGAAAGAGAGAGAGAGAGAGTAAACGGACGGGGTAATACTAACCGTCCTGTACCTGGTGGGAAAGCGGAAGACGAACTTGGGGCTGTCGAGGGTGACGAGGAAGGGCGGCGCCAGCAGGTTCCGAAGGCAGCGCAGCACCATCAGGTCCCCCAGGACGGCGCAAGTAAAGCACACGATCACCCTGTCGGGAAGAGTAAGCGGATTAGTTCGGCTGGCGCTGGAAGGGGGTGTGTTTAGTTTTTCGACGCTCGGATAATTTATGTCTCGGATCAGGGACGGGGGACGGAATTGAGATTCAATTTCTCGGTCATTATTTTGGAAGGAGGAAGTGGCTACTCGGCGAGTTTGTAGGTCAATTATTCTTTCCGTATCTCGAAGTGAAAGAGTTCATTTTGTTTTTCGGCGATTAGATCAAGAGCTTTTTTGAGGAATCAATATAAGTTCGAAAAGGAAAGAAAATAAATTCTTTAGCTTAAAAAAGTACCGCGAAGCGCAGAGGATATCGCGACTTCAAACTGTCTTTATTTGCGAAGAATAAAAGTAAAAAGTCACGAAAACAAAAAACAAAAAACAAGCGGCTCCGCAAACAAAGCTCCCGGCAAGTCCGGCGTCTAGCCGTGCTGCCGCGTTTTTTGTTTGCGCGCAGATTAAGTAGGCAAGCACGCGCCTCGAATCCTCCTTAGAAATTCGACGTGGAAAGATCCGCGGCGGAAAAATTATCTTTATTATACGCCGAGAGAAAGAAAGAAGTAAAAATTACTATTTTTAATCGTCATTTCAGATATGAGAAGTTAGTTCTTTGTACGTAGAATAACATCCATTTATTTTTTTTTTGCAATTTTTTTACTTTATATAATTGAAAATAGCTTTTAAACAAATTAATTTCACAATTTTTGTGCAAAATTTTCAATTTTGAAGCACTGGGAACAATTTATTCGTTATTTTTTAATAATAACTTTTATTGTGGTCGATAGTACAATGTTTTTTCTTCAAAATAAGCGTTTGAAAGTTTCGTTATCTTAAATAGAAAAAAAAATGACATCGAAAAAAGTAAGCGAAAAACTGTAAAAGCGCACTTTTTTGTATTAAATTTGCAATAACTTCGGTTCTAATTAACTTTTTTGAATTTTTAAAAAACAGATAGATTCCTTATTAAATAAGGAATCATTTGACATGTCTCGGATGCCAATATCTTTTATAGATTTTTCAGGAGAACGGTTTAAACAATTAAATTGTTTATAACAATTTCCTTGACCATTTTTCGAACCTCCACCCTCGAAATTCGTGTTCAGGAGGAAAAAATACATAAAAAACACTCGGGTGGAGTCGCGGACCTCCATCGGCCACAAAACTCCTTCTGCGCCCGGACTGTAGTAATTTTTACCCTTTCCTTTTCTCTCGGCGTACGCAAAGAGAGTCGGTCGTTGCACCGGCAGCTTTCGACAGAGTATATACACATATAAACAATATTAACCCCGCTTGGGCGGCGAACCAGTCGTTGAGCAGTATCCAGGCGCCGCGCCAGTGGCAGTTGCAGGCGAGGCTGAAGACGTAGGTGTAGAGGGTGCGTACGAGCCTGCAGCCGAGCCTGGCCCAGAGTCCCTGGGACTTGGCGCCCGCGGCGAAGGCCCCGTGGAGCGGCTCGCGCAGCGCCGCGAACACCAGGTGCAGGCACATACCCACGCCGAAGCAGAGCCAGCCGCTGAAGCTGAGGGGCACAACGAAATCGGTTGGAATTTTTTTTTCGAGTCATTGCTGTTACCGAACCCCGGGATTTCCGAAGGGGTTTTTATTGTGCCGCTGGACTTATACCTGGCGGTTTTTCCCGCTATCGAGAATTGGCTCGACGGGATATGGGTTATCAAAGTAAAATAAGTGTATTTTTTTGTTTTTTCCCTTTTGGAAGCAATTGCCTAATTATGCTCGGCTTAGCAATTGAGATTAATCGGCAAGTTTTTTTCCTACAAAGGTATAAAGTGTATCGCGATCGATCGAGCGCGTACAGTTCCACGATTTTTAATTATTCAAAAAGCTCGCCGAGCAAATCGCCGTCCGATCAAATCGACGATTGCTCGTAAAACTGTCGACGCCTCGGTATTTACGGGCGCGCGAGCGACATCAAAGCCAAAGCGTTTCGGGTGTAGATCGAAATCGCGGAGGGACAAAAAAAAATACTAGGAAAACTTTCCCGACAACGGGTCCTTACATTTTCTCGTTAAAATCCATGAGCACCCAGATGCCCCGCCAGTGAGCGACGACCATCGGCCCGACGACGGCCGCCGAGACGAGGCAGTCGCAGGCGTAAATGACGCCGGCCCGCGTCCGCGAGCCTCGTCTCCTCCTCTTGTTCCCCTGCTCGTTCTCCTCGTCCGCGCGGATTTGAGTCCTCGCGGCGGTCTGGAAAAAAATAAACGAGAGCAAACGCACCGGTTAAGTGGCTTGCGATTAATTAGCGGCTGCTTCTCTCGGTCGAGTCGCTCGAGGAGGCAGCAAAAAAAAAAGCGAATTCAATTTGCTTAAACGACGATTAGCTAAATAACTCTTGCGTCGATACACTTTGTGGAGAGATCGCGGGATTTGATGCAAGGCGGGAGATTAACGTTAAACACTTGTAATGATTAAACGTTTTTGCACTCGATTTAGTACTAATTGCTCTATTAAGACATTCAGGAACTTGAATTGTTTTGATTTGAAATTCGATATTTTAAAAATCATTACGTAATATCCGATTAAAAAAAAGAAAAACAACTCACCTCGTTCGCAATGTTTTCAATGGTTTTAGGCAGAATGATAACCTTCTTGCTGCCGTTTAAAAAGCTCGTCGTTACCGTAGCTTCGACGTCCTCGTCGCCGACCTTTCCGCCAATTCTGGATTCAGTCCCGTCCATTTCACCGACGATGCTTCGGTAATGCTGCAGTTCCTTGCCGTCGTCCTTTGCCTCCGATTTCTCTCGATCCGAAGCCGAGCTCTCGCCGCATTTTCCGTTCGACGACGAAACCTGACTGTCTTCCAAGCTCATTTTTCTGTCTACCGTCCGTCTATTAAAATTTCACAAAACGTATATATAACCCGCGCGATCGTCCGTTTTATCATTCGCGCAAACAATCCACACCGAGCATCCCCCGAAAGAGTCGAAATGGCAGAAAATACCGAAGAGCCAAAAGGAACGAGGAAGAGCCGCGCGGCGACTCGGCGTCGAAGCTGCGAAGAAACGGAACTACATCGGGAGGCACCTCCAGCCGCGCCGCCTCGGCAGTCGTATCGGAGCCACCCCCGTGTATATCAGTTTTCCGGGCGGTTTCGCGTGTCGCACTGACCTCCCGAGTGCTCGATCCCCCCGAGTGATGGGATTAAGGACGCGGTGCGCGGGCGTATACGGGAGGCTCGGATCGCGCGCTGCTTCTCTCTCGCCAAGGATAGAGGAAAAAAACGATTGCGCAGAACGCTTGCCTTTGCTCTTAGCGCCTTTGCCGGTCATTTATACGTATGCTTGTTGCTTCGAATACTCGGCGTACACTGCGGATTTCTGTAATTCCAGTTCCAGGATAAATATGGGGAAATATCTCGGTTGGTTAAGATCTTTTTATTTATTATTGATGATTACAGTGAATTTTAAATTTTTGCAGTAATTGGTAAGATTAACTTTTTTTTTGCTTCAGAATGTAAGATTGTAGGAAATTGAATGAGTAATTCATTGATGATTAAAACAACCAACTTTTTCTCCGCTCATCGCAACATTCTTAGGAATTTTTAATTTCCGTATTTATTTTTATGTTTTGAGTTCTTTTATTTGAGTAAAAGTGCCCTATATTCGTCAAAAGTCAACTGAACGAATGTGAATATCACTAAGAATATGAATAAGATAATCGATTATCGATCGTCTTTAATTATTTTCGTTTAAAGCTTTTCTTTTGTATACATTTTATTTTAAAGGTTTTTTTAAAATGATTTCATTTTAAAGCTGCACTGAGAAAAATGTTGTATTAAAAATTACTATACTGTATACCAATGTATATGAATGTATATCAATTTTTACTACAATTATATTAAATTTTAGTATATAATATAGTATGCAATTTTTAGGATAATGCCAGTTTGCACATACATTATACACATTGGTACATAGAATAGTAATTTTTAATACATTTCTCTCAGTTTGTCCATCTGTACTTTCGATTTCGGAGGTACCGACGCTATAGCAGCCCCATAACCAATAGGAGAAAGCTAAATTCTCCCCGAGCTAACTAGTCCAGCCCTGAGAGGCTCTTCATACTGCATTTTTTCAAGTTCCCAGCTACGAGAAGGTTTTAACAGCTTCCAGAGTATTGGATACTGTATTATTCGCATGCACGCATAGTAGTTTTTTACATTATCCAAATTGCTTCGCTTAATAAAGTAAGTAATTTTAAGTAATTTATTGCTTTACTTCATTTGAACTCCCTTAAAATCTCAACCTCCCATAATAATTATAAAAATCTACTTGCAGAAACTTTGCGTCCCAAACTATTAAGAGAAGTCCTAGGCTCAAAGCTATTATTAAAATAAAATACCGTGTCATGTTCTTCGGATGTGGCAATATTTATTAATAAAAAAGATATTTATAATTTTAGAAAACTTTTTCTGTTAATTTTATTTTATTTATTACTCTATTGCCATCAAGCACATATTGATAATTGGAAAAATTGAGATTAATTAAAACCGGATCTAACATAAATAAACAAGGTTTTATTTATAACGAAACTAATCAGCACAATTACATTAAAATTAATTTTCTGATAGTACAAGTTATGCGTGAATTGTTCTAAGCGGTTTCTTCTAGAAAGCCGTTATCTAACAGTGTAAAGACCGCGTCTTATCTACAATAAACAGTTCTTAAATGTAAATAATAATCATTGATTGACATAATTTTGCTGTTTTCCATTCACAAATAATGACAGAAAGAAATTTTACAAACTTCTAGATATTTCAGCATTTCAATTCTTGTGATAACATAACTTATAGGTATACAGAGAACTGTCCAAATTTAGTAGGGTTCAAGTTAAAGCCGTCATTTATTTTTTACTGATTTAAAGTGCGCGCTTCTTACGTTGTTTTAAAAATAATCGCTGCTTGTTCAATCATCTATAACTTTGTACGAGCCAATTATTGCAGAGTAGATTCTAATTCACGGCCTTTGAAAGGCGAGATCAAATCTTTTTGACGTAAAAAATTACTGAAAATTTACTGCGAATAGAAGCTAAAATTGCACTAATGAATTTTTTGTACATTTTTCCCTATACATATTTTTCAATTAGTAGAATTTGATTTCGTCTTTATAATAAAGGATTCGAAAAATTTGGTATACATTTTTGTGATATGTCTGCAAGTTTCTCGAAACATTTAAAATTCAGTCTTTACGTTAAAGTAAACAAAAAATATTTCTGTTAAGAAGAAAATTTTCTACAATATAATTAGTTATCAGTTTCAGATAAACACTAGGAAAATTTTAAAAAGAATCAAATTAATTAATTTATAATTATACTTACTTCAATAAAGTTTTACGCCGTAGAATTCCATCTTTCAGGTTTCAATATATCAGTTTCTTCATAGCTGTAGAGAGGAAAATAATATTTGAACTAAGCTTTAGCTTCAATAAAGAAAAATTATCACTTTTTTAACACAATTTTCACTGCTAAAATATCAGTTCGAGAAATTTACTGTTTGTTGTTTCTTTTTTTGGCACGGCAGAGGAAGGTGAAAAATAAAATAAACACATTCAAGGTACGATATAATGTTTTATTATAATCGCAAAATGCTCAACTGTTTGATACAATGCTCAAAATCGTAGGATAATACAATATATTCAAAGCACAAAAATATTTCCAAAATTTTTTTATAACATTGGCATAATCGCAGAGAAAAACTAGACGTAGTAACTACAATTTTTTTTTATTAGTACAGCTATAATTAACGTCTCACTGTACAGTCGCTGGACAATACTTATTAAGTTTTATTATTTTATCTTGTTACATCGATTCGAACGGAAAGAGTCTAACTGGAAACTATGATTCCTCTCGTTAAGTAGGTGTATAATAATGTAAATATCGTAACGTGTAATATTGCTGACATGAAAAAACGATCGTTTTTCATTCCGCTGAGCCACTTGGAGTTTTTGTGCTTGTATCAAAGATTCATTTCGGTGTAGAAAAGTTAGCCTCGCAATCGATGCAGAGTCTATCCGTACGCTCGATGAACAGTCACTTGGAAAAAGTGGCTTTACGTTAAAAAGATTTGTCAATGACAATTAGGTACTCTCAAAAAGTTTTCTTCATTATTATACACATGCAAGTTAAGAATCTTTAATTTAATTCTACTTAGGTAACTTTTTATTAGAATAATTTCACTTGGAAAGAAAAAAAATTTATAGTTTTAGACACTTTAATACTCTTTATTTAAAATACTAGACTTAACAGCTTAAAATTCAAATCATCGATAAAGTACAATATTGCAATATTCATGTGATCAAAATTAAGGATCAATATCAGTGTAAGTGACTTTTGAGATTACCTAATCACTTAACGTAAAGTAACAAGCTCGCATACTTTTTATAACAATGGATTTGCGCAAATATTCTGCAATAACTCGAAAAACTTTAATAATATTTACGTATACGTAGCGCGCGCACAGCCTCATTTCAAAATACAACGTTCAGAAGCGATCTCGCCGTTATCGAAACCGAGCTTTTATTCGCAGTTTTTTTCATTTAAGTACACAGTGAATGTAACAACGTTTTTCTTATCATGTAAATAACAGTCGATGTGGCAGCAGGCCTGCGAAAATCAGGCGCTAAATTCAAAAAATATCAAACGAAAGAGGTACTTTAACCCGATGGACAATGCAAAAAAACGTTCGTTAGTAAAGTTAGTTAGCGCTTGTTTCAGTCGTTCTTTATCTTGAGTTAGGATTTTTTTTTCTTTTTAGTTTAAAACTCCAAGATAAAATATTGTATAAAGTGTGAATATTCGTTTATTAAGTGACGGTGCTCAGAAGTGTCGAAAAAAGAGTTTACTGATATGCGAAATTTAAGGTGCTCGAGCCGTGACTTTTTGTTTCTTGATTTCCTTTCGATATGAAATTGATTTAGAATTTTTGAGAAATTTTACAATTTCGCTTCTGGACAGTTCAAGTTTAAAAACTCAGTAAACATTTCGAATATTATTGGTCCAAAATAATGATAAATTTAATGAATAAATCACGGCTTAAACCTCTCAAGAGAGTCTTTGTTTTAAAGTTTTGTTATTTTCATTAAAAATTTATAAAAATTTGCTTAAATAGACGTGTGCAGTGACTGCGGGGAAAGTGCAATTCACAGTATGTGTAGCAATTGAAAATATTACAGCTTTCTTCCAAAAATCGAACGCAAATTGACGGAATGTCTAAGCTAGTTATTTGTCTGTAAAATTGACGTTGTATTCTTGAAATCGTGTCGAAATTTGTGTTTCATGTACATAAAAACAAGTAAGAACATAAGTTTACTGCAAAAGCAAAGCTCAAGCGATCATTGGAAGATGAAATTTAAATGCATTTATAGCCAATCGCAGTCTTGCAGATACATTTGGAACAATTATAATAAAGTCACAAGAAAAAATGTACACAAGAATAGAGAAAAGTCTTATTTAAAAGTAGAAAAAGTTTTTACTTAAACCGTAAATCGATTAAAATATCTGTAAATATCTTACGCATTATTAATAATTGGAATACATTATATAGTATAAGATAAAATTGGAATAATATATCATTAATGACGAAGATACAATACTCGATAAAAATGTGATGATTTTAAAACGAACTTTTGCACTCGCAAAAGTTAATATATCTCATAACAAGCCTCCACGTCTTCCCGCTAAAATATTTTCAAACTAAATTTTAACAATGTAATACTTTTTAAAAATTTCACCTAACTAGACGACAAGACTAGTCTTCTTAAACAGTTTTACAAGAACTCCCTGATTTGTCGGTGTAAAACCCACCTACTGCGTCTTCGAAACTATGTACTATATAAAACTCGTTTTTTTATTCAACGTTATCGTTGATATAATGAGCAACAAGACTATTGGTAATAAACGCACAATATAAACGGTATACGGTATTCGTGTTAGCATTTATGTTTTTTTTTTCTTTTGAAAAATTTGTAGTTATAATCGAAATCAGGTGAAACGAACCTTTTTGTGCTTTACAGTTTATGCAAATGCTTATATACGATTTTATACCCTGTATATTGCGCGTTATATTGTATTTACTTAGCTTTGGTAATTTATTATTTTCGTGACTAAAATCGTCAACCGGTCTCTCTCGAAATACTATACATTGCGCGTAAAGTTACGAGCCTCTTCGTTAAATAATCCTCCAGACTTATACATTGTGATTCATTGTCGGACACAGTCAATATCATTAACAATTGCGCCGAGTTCCGATACAAGTAATCAAGAATCGCTAAATCGAACTTCATCTTCGTATAAAATTTCCGGACAAACTGTTTGCTTTTCCTTCGGTACGTTTACTACAATACTGAACTTGACAAGCTGAATTATTTGAAAATGAATGTCTACCTACGTTTTTTAACAGTCATCTTGGCTCAATGGAAGGTTAATCGCTGTCCATATATTCGATATCTTTACTTCGCGCCTCCTTTATATTAGACTCATCAACGTAATTGTTTTTAAGATTCTTTTCCTCTGCTGATTTCACGCACTAAATAATAAAATAAATTTTTAAGAATCTCTTCTAGTCGGTGGAAGCTAATCTAAGCTACGTGTACCTATAATCTTTTAATAAGGATGTGATAATGGAGGCGGTGATGGATTCAAGCGTGTAAAAGCTTTTTGGTAATAATAATAAACGCTATAGTTGCTCGCTAACTTTTTTCTCATCACTGAAACGTTATTTCTAATACCAGTTTTAGTTTGGTTTAAAAAATTATGTTCATGCATTTATGAAATTCGTACTAAAAAAACTAAATGCTTTTGCATCTTTGAGGCACTAATTTTTATGAGCCATAATGCTAACTTGAGTATTTAATACTTACATCTTCTAGTCTTATTCTTGGCGACACTATTTGCTCTGGGAAATGCCAAGGTTTGTAATTTGGATTATTTAGCATCTTCCAGCTGGGATAACCAACTGAAGCTTTGTGTAACTTTTTTACCATCTATTATCAAACAATTGAAAATTAAGTATTTTTAAAGTTAATGATTAGTTAAAGCTTTCTTTTATGATTACCTTTGGAGCAAATATTTGGGTGACTTTATTTACAAGCCAAACAGGTAACTTTCCATGAGGGTCTGTATGAGACACATAGCCAAGTTCTGAACCTTCACCATTCCGTGATGGCCTTACAATATATCCTTCAGGAAAAATTAAGTTTTTAAAATGATAGAAGATAAAAAGTTTTTTTTTAGATAGTTTAATTACCTGTCAGGTATGAAGTAGCTCTTACAAAACTTTTTTTTGGTGGATAATCTTTGTGAAAGACTGAATGATTGATAATTAATTGTTCCAATCCAGTATCTAGCCAAGATCTTTGTAAAACAAAATCACGATTTTTAAGAGGCGATGGACAGGCCACTGTAAAATGAATTTTGAATAAATATAAAAAATTAAAGTATAAATTTTAGTTCAAGACGTTTTCATATCATACTTACTAGAATAATAACCAATATCATTATTTGGATTAAAAAAGCCTATATCCTTTGCATCAATCATATGTGTATCCCATACCTTTCTGTATTCAGGATCATGCAAAACATCGTACAATGTTTCAGGATCCACATCTGGGAATCTTGTTCTAATCTAATATCCAACATACAAACGCAAGAGAAAAGATTAAGAAGAGAAAGAACATCTTTTCATGCATACATATTTTATGATAGAGAGAATGTAGATTCCATTTTAATTGGCACAAAAATGTTTTAGAGGCAAAAAGATAAATAATAAATTGTACCTTAACCATTCTGAAACTGATTCCTTGGACGGATTTGGTCCAAACTGACAAGTCTGGTTTATTATAGTCCAATCTCCAATCATTATTATCATCATATAGTTTCTTCAGTTTCTCAAAATCATTGTCTTCAGCAATTTTCACCGTACCAACCTCCATTATAAGACTTCCTGCATTAACAGCACAATCAAATATAAATTGTTATTACTTTAAGAGTAAGGCCATTCTAATCAACAGCTATAAAAGAAGCATAAATTTTGTAATTTGTTTGCAGTAATGATTCATTGTTGTAAATTTTAGCTCAGAAAAATAAATAAAAGTTTATTTTTGTCTACCATAAAATAAAGCAACAAACAAAAATCTTCTTCTTGAACTTTCCACTAAAATATTAAATTAAATGAATAAAGAATGCCTTTGAAATTTAGACTCTTCAGAATGCTGTTGTCTATATACTATGACTCATTGATAATTGATAAACTATTTCAGTTTTGAGTGATAAGCTAAATATGTCCACTAAGGCAAGAGTATTGATAAATTGCTTACACTGAACTCTGCTGTGTTCAAAAATAGAAAATCTATTCCACAAGAATCTAGTAAAATTTTAATAACAAACAATATTAAAAATTAATACAAACAGTTCATAAGAAAATCGCACAACATTATATTTTTCTACTCTAAACCCCTGGATTTTTTTCAAAGGCCCTGAATTTTTTAAGGAAACGACCCCCTAGCGTTCCAATGAATGAGCACCAGAAAGAGAGAGCAGAGTCCACGTTGCAGCCACGGCGGCGTAATCAATGAAAAACAAGCGTGCGGACTTCCTCTCTCTCGGCGAAGGTCGCTTAAAACAATATCCCACGCAACGCGAGAGCAAAAAATAAACTCGGCTACTTACGTGTTCGCTTTCCGCGGTCGCCTGGCAGAAAAACCTCCGTCAAGCACGTCCTTTTCGTGAATCTCGAAACAGACTCGTGGATCAGATAAGCTCCAGTCGGCGATTCGTCATCATTATCGAGGTAGAGCCTGCCTGCGGCTGCGAATCGGTGATAAGGCCAGCATCGTCGCGCTCGACTCCCCCAGGAGATCTCAAGACCTGCGCGTCGACGTCCAATCCTCGACTGCTCCTCCGGCGCAGCCAGTCGTCGCCACCGCTCGCTGCCTCCTCATCTCCATGCGCGCGGCGCGCGCTCGAGATCTGAGATTTTCCGGGAGCGCTTTATCGATCTGCTCTATCGAAAATGCACAGGGCTCTCTTTGCCTAGACAAGCCAATTCAATATAGGTATGTACTGCGCAAGTTAGAGGGATGAAAGTTTCTGGCTGGCTACGACTGACAGCTGACCAGCTGATACGATGCCTCCCCTCTCGTTCCATTTCTCACTCACCCCCTCTCTCACACTCTCTCTCTCTCTCTCTCTCTCTCTCTCTCTACTATATACTGAAGTGCTTCGAGCTTTACTGTTAGGTTAGGTTGATTTGCCGCGCACACAGACGCCGACAGCCGAGCACTCGCGCCTGTGAATGTAAACTTTATAAAAGCTCTGAAGAGCTTCGCGACAGCTGATCGATTTTGCGTCTTTCTCTTCTGTTTTTGACCTGACTCGCTACCCTGAATTGCGGTAAGTTAATTTTTCACTCGCATTGCCTATTTATGAGGAGCTCAGCCTCCCGTTTATCAAGGGGAAACCAGAGGGATTTTACCGGTTTATTAGGCCCGGTGACCTACTTAAAGGGCTAAGAAACGATTCGAAAAATTCTGAAAAACTAATATAATTATGATGGATATTATATTGAGATTTTCCCGCTATTGTCGGTAAAATAGAGCGCAGTTTAGTCAATAAAACACATCGATCGATGTTTAGCTGCATGGAAAGTTAGGTCTATTGTTTTGAAGAGAGTGCATGACATTTAATAGCTTTTTCTTCTATTGTTATATCGAAAACAGTTTTTTAAACTTGAGAGCTCATTCTGAACGTAATTATTTTTTACTCTTCTAACAATACATAGAAGCAATCACGCAAGTATTTCAATTTCTTTCATTAGTATTTCAAATAGCTTAATAGCCCTTAAATGTAAAAAATATTGGAAAAAATATAAGAAGGTTCTGGAAAGCAAAATTATAGCTATCCAAACCTCTTTTTATTATAAGTAATTTTAATTCAAAGATAAAATCTATTTCTTGAAAATATCTATTGTGTAGTAAATTGAGCATAGAAAGATAAGAACTCTGTGGGTGATCAATCGTATGTTTTTATCTACTGATGTTCATGGTTTGCAAAATGTTTTAATGTGACAAATTTGTATTTAAAAAAGTTCAAATTTGCAATCTTTTGATATTTAAGATAATAGTGCTGCTGCTAAAGATAAACATCTTTTTCTTAATCATTTTTCCTGCCTGCTTAAACTTTGAAATATTTTTTCATCACTTTTTTGTCACTTAAGACTTTTGTAATATGGGAGTGGTGCAATCTTTGTTTTGCTTCAAGAATATGTGTAATAATAGATTAACTTATAAGTGTATCATATTTCAGCCATTGGATTGCTCTGCAGAACATACATCATTGAGACAGTTATCACAGTTAAACTGTGACTTTTGACGAAGAAACACTTGATAATTTTGAACCATGGTACCAAATTTAGTAAACACTGGAGATTCAATTCTTGATAATAAAATAAGTGAATGGTTCAGTTGGAATAAGGTATGTCTTTATTTTTTATGAATTCTTTACAGTATTAAATAGATTGAGAAAAAAAATTAAAATTTTTTAAGGCAATATTACCTAAGTGATTATATAAGTTATAATAATTACAGCTTAATGTGTTTTATTCTTTTTAAAAAGATCTGAATTTATTTAAAAAAATCGAAATTAATCAAAAATTTATTTTAATTAATAAAAACGCATTTTTTTAATATAGGATACTAAAGCAGAAAAAGAAATTCAAACTTTGATTAAAAATGGAGAACTTAAAATACTGTCAAATCTATTCCTTAAAAGATTGGAATTTGGGACTGCTGGTCTCAGAGGAAAAATGGGACCAGGATATAATCAAATGAATGATTTAGTTATTATCCAAACAGGCCAAGGTTTAGCAAAGTATTTATTAAAAACTATTCCTAATGTTGCAGAAAAAGGTATTATTTTAGGCTATGATGGACGTTATAATAGTAAAAGGTAAAGCTACACTTAAATTACCAGCTCTTTTGAAATAATTTTTGTGTAAAAATTCGTTCTTAAAGTAATTTAAAAAAATGTTGCAGATTTGCTGAATTGACTGCAGCTATATTTTTAAATTATAAAATAAAAGTTTACATGTATTCTAAAGTCTGTCCAACTCCATTCATTCCATATGGTGTGCTAAAATATAAATGTGCTGCTGGAATTATGGTAACTGCATCTCATAATCCCAAAGAGGACAATGGATACAAAGTTTATTGGGAAAATGGATCTCAAATTATCCCACCTCATGACAAAGAAATTCAAAAAAGTATTCTAGAGAATTTAGAACCTTTGGCATCATCTTGGGACACATCTATTGTGTACAACCATCCTTTATTCAAAGACCCATTACCTGAAGTAATGGAATCATATTTTAGTGACATAAAGAAAAATGTTTTATATCCTGAAATTAATAAAAGTACCCCATTAAAATTTGTATATACACCTGTACATGGTGTAGGTTTTAATTACATGACTGAAGCATTTAAAGTAGCAAACTTTAAGCCTTTCATTGTGGTTGAAGAACAACGGGATCCTGATCCTGAATTTTCTACAGTGAAGTTTCCAAATCCCGAGGAACCGTGTGCCTTGGAATTAAGTATTAAAACTGCAAATAAAAATGATTCTACTATTATTATAGCCAATGATCCAGATGCGGATAGAATGGCATGTGCAGTAAAAACTGAAACGTATGCAAACATTTATAAAATGTAGATTTGTAATTTTTGTAAATTATCAATAACACTACATTTTCTATTTGCAGTAATGACTGGCGTATATTTTCTGGAAATGAACTAGGTGCTTTACTGGGTTGGTGGATGCTGCATGCATTTAGAGTTCGGAGTCCCGATTTCAATATAGCCGATGCTTATATGTTAGCATCAACAGTCTCTAGTAAAGTACTTGCATCAATGGCAAAAAAAGAAGGCTTTAAATTTGAAGTACATAAAACTTTATTCATACTTTGTAAATAATTTTTAATGCAATTAAAACGTCTTTTTTTTATTTTCAGGAAACTTTGACAGGCTTTAAATGGATGGGAAACAAAGCATCTGAATTATTAAAATCTGGAAAAACTGTTCTTTTCGCTTATGAAGAAGCTATAGGTTTTATGTGCGGTTCAAATGTTTTAGACAAAGATGGAGTAAGTGCTGGCATTTGCGTAGCTGAGATGGCAGCTTATCTTCAAACAATGGGTCTCACCCTTACGGACAAATTACGCGAACTATACTCCGAGTGAGATTTATAAAATTTATTGTACCTTTCAAAAATATTATACATATAACATTATTGTAACACTAAAATTTCATTCAAGGTATGGCCATCACATAAGCGATAATTCTTACTGGATATGTTATGACGCAGAGACAATAAAAACTATTTTCAATCGTCTAAGAAGTTTCGACGGGAAAGAGAATACGGTAAGTTTAAATTTAAATTAAGTAAATTAAGAGGTTTTACGAATTTGCAAAGAAAATATCATCATCATAACAATTTCCTTCCTTGCATTTCTAATATTAAGCACTCAAGGTAATTAATTTAAAAGTGAATCATACATTTACATACTTTCTTTATAATTCTTGATTAAAGTAATTAAAACATCCAAGAAACGCATTATAATTAAATACTTGACTTTATAAATTTTATTACAGTTTTTTTTACATCGATCTCGCTTCTTTCGTATATCCATTCTATTATGCAATTTTTTTTCGCTTAAAGATATTTAAGATCATTATTATTATGTCCTCTCCAAGAAGTTAAATATTTTTATTAACCATTTTTAAACAAATAAAATAGAGCAAATAACAAAAAGATCATTTTCCAATATGATAGTTTTGATTATAGACATCAGTAAATAGTAGAATAACTTTAAAATTAATAAATTTACAGAGGACGATTTTTAAACACAGTATTCAAGTTTAAGTTATTAAAAAATCAGAATATGCACATTCGATTTAACACCAAGTTGAAATTTGAATCGAATATTTGAATTTAAATTATTATTTGTATAGAAGTATGGCGAAAAATAGTTTTTAATAATTAGAATTTTAAAAACAATTGAAATAATTAGTTCCTATTGCCTTTATACAAGGAAGAACTTGTAGACAAAATTTAGATAATTTATCTTGCATAATTACGGACAATTTTAAAACTTAATGTTATCATTATTTTCAATAAAACACATGCCGTATTAATATTAATAAAGTAACTTTTTGTTAAAAAATAATTTGAAATTTAGCACACCTCAATTCATTTTTATCACTTGATATATATAACTCTTTCCAACAAATATACGCGTTGTTTATTTTTTGATAATTGACTTTAAATTATCTACCAACGGAATTACTAATATAAATTCCATTTGACGCGTAAGGGTTAAAAAATTTTGTAATGCAATACATCTCAAAAAAAGTCCTTACGTTGCTAAACTATTTAGATAAGTCACAAACAAATAGTTCTTTATCTGTAACCTTGAAAAGACTCTGAATAACATCTAAATTGCTTCTTATTTATTTCTTAACTTAATTAAATATTTAACTTTTAGAAAATATTCTGTTTTTGGAGAACTTTTTTTTATTTCGTGATCGGGTATTATTCCTACTACATCCGTCTTCACGAAATTTATCGCGTTCGAAATTGCGATTAAATGGTTTTGCGTGACTCGGGGGTATTTCAAAAAAATTCTAAAATGCTTTCCTTATCACATTTTAATTACTGTTCAGACGTTGCACTAAATCTCTTAATCATTTTGAGAACAGTTCAACATAGCGTATTTATGAAACTAAGAAAATTTAAAAATACAGTTCAGACATTCTTTTTCTGCGGTTTTAGGAACTTATCAATGTGTTTTAGTTTTTAAAATAATTTAAATGTAGATAAAAGTATACTCTAAATAAATATGAAAAATGCAAAGTATTAGCACTAATACACGTATAATATGATAATGAAAGTAAACCTTTATCACTCAGTTATGCACATCGCATGTTCTTTACGCGCAGTATCAGCAGTAGTAAAAATGTCTGTTTTGATTAAACTGAATTTTATAAAACAAGTTTTTAGAGTCACTAGACTCTTGCTGTATTTTTTATTCAGTATTTCATTGCCAAAGATACACTGGAAAAAAATGTGATCGAATCAACTGCATATGCAGCTAAATATTCACAAGGGGTTATTCGGTTGGTTTAATGGAATTCTTGGTTGATTCATAAGGAAACCTGACGTTTCAACTCGCAAACTTTTGAATTGATCGAAATGTTGTTAAGTCGACTAAAAATTCCATTAAAGAAAACGAATATCCTGTCGTGAATATTTACTTGATTCGATCAAATTTTTTTCTGTCTAAAAAATAATGTTTTAGAATATTGACTTTTTCTTACATCAAATATTCTTAGTTTAAAATTAGTTAATATAGCTGCTATTAAAAAATGTATTACGTACACTGCGCCACAAAGAGCAAATTAGCAATTTTAATAACTAATTAACATTTTCACGTGGGAAAACCTTTTTACGTTAAACATCAAAATTCCATAAATTCGATAGTTCTATTTTTACTTTCAGAAATACATTTTTAACGTTTATACCCATTTTGTAGGTACGTACGTCCAGAAACGTATACGAATGTATTAACGGAACGTGTTTGAAAGTATAAACATTTGTTTGTAAAGCTTAATCGAATTAATTTGCATAGAAAGAAAAGGTATATAATCATTCCTTTAAATACAAGCACTATCTCACGCTTATTCAAAAATGCAAAAAGTAGCTTTAATAAGAGTCCAACCGGCAACGCGTAAAAAGTTCGACAGACGAATTCCAGCGCAATTAAATAATCCTCGGGCCGTCGTTCGGCAGCGTCATCCTCCTCCTCGCAATTAAGCTCGAAATCCGAAAAAAAGTCGGCAATAAGCGAGTGTAATAAACGCGAATTATGCCGCACGTCGGCGGCTCGTGGCGGCTAGTCATGCAGTCGATATCGGCGCTCGGATCAAGGCCGACGGGGAAGAGGCGAGGAGAAGACGGAGGTGTGCTCGGCAAGCGCGAAAAGAAGAAAATCGCTCAGTCGGCGCGCCAGTCGGGCCGCCGTCGGTTTTCCTGCACCGCGATGTCGCAGCCGAACAAGCCCGCTTGGACCGACAAGTGGCAGGACCTTTTCATGACTTCGCTGACGCTCGTTCCTTCCCTTCTGCTCGGCGTTCTGTCCATTCCCGTCGTTCAGTCGCTTTATTATCTGGCGCCTTTCTTCGACGAGAAGGGCATCAGGGCCATGTGAGTGTCTGCTTTTCGAGGCTTCTTTCCTTTTTTTTTCCGGCTATTTTGTTGTTTGATCAGAGGTAACGTCGCCGTTGCTGTTTTGAGAATAGTTTTTTTTTTTTTTTGCGGAAAATCGTACGCGCGGGTCAAGGCTGAAGGCTTTTTCTTTAAATCGAACGAGCGATCGGCTTTTTGCTTGATCTAAAGCAAAACGCAAGTATTTATATAATTCTACTAGATTTTGTTACGTGAATTAAGAATCGAGACACAACTCACTAGGCTTTAGTAGCCAATACCAAAAAGATTTATATCCACAAGTCGGGACTTATTATAAATCTCGAGTTTTTTTTCAAAGCAAGTTTGTTAGATTATTAGATATCAGTTTTTAGGAGAATTCTCAATTTTTTAAACCCATGTTTAGCTGCAGTGATTCCTTCATAAGACACCATTATTATTCACATAGCCATTGTTTTTTACCTGTAATTTGTGTAATTATTATTCAAAGCTACTGCTTTGATAAGTAGGATATATGATTTACAAAAACTTGTTTTTCAAATTTCTTTTTATCTCCTACGTTTGTAATGGAAAAAAAATTTAAATTTAAAATATGCCAAAAAACATTTTGTGAATTAAATATCTAAAAGAATGTCATTAAATTACTTGTAAATGCAAAAGCACGTTTGAAAAGGTAAATATTTTCACCGATAATACTATTAATAATCGAGAATTGATTAGTTCCTGAACACACTACATTTTTGTTGTTCATATCTACGATCAAATAGATAGCGTTCAATTTCTATTTCTTCCACCATTGTTATATGACAAGCCAAAGTTTCTTGGAATGAAACGCAAAACTGCGTCACTACATTTATTTTTATCTATAATCATTATTTATTTTATCCTTTTAATTTTAGTTAATTAAAATACTGTAATATTTGGGTTTTGCGATTCAGTTATAATGATAAAATCGAAAAAAATTTCAAGTATTCATTACATACTGAGTTAAATATTCTGCAAACCTTAAAATTATAAATGATCTCGATACCTTATTCAAAATGTTATATGTTTTTCAGTATCCAGCCAGCATTCTCGGAGGAAAATATCCTATTGTGAACGTTAGAGACTTGACAACGGGATATGATAATACTAAGCCTGCAAATAAGGCAGTTTTACCTGTTTCCAAATCGAGTCAGATGATAACATTTACTTTTAAAAATGGATTGGTAACTACTCTTAGAACTAGTGGAACAGAACCGAAAATCAAATATTATAACGAACTCTGCGCTTCTCCGGATCAAAAGTATATAATATATAAATTATTTTAAACTACACTAAAAGCTTTGCAAAATTTTAATCCTTTTTATCATTTTTCAGAGATTTGAAAGAACTCGAAAGTATCTTAAATGAGATGGTGACTGCTGTTGTTGAAGAATTTTTACAACCCACAGCAAACAAACTGATAGCTCGCAGCACATAAACAATTTATATTAAATTTATTCAATGCGTTTAAGATGATGGAATTTTTTACGTAAATTAACTGGCGATGTTTTTTATTCTAAATTACTTTCCCATGAATTTAGACTGAATTCTAAAGAGAATATCGATCATGAATTCTCATCACAGAAGGAATTTAAAATCGTATATGTGATAAATTAGATTTAAACTTAAATACTTTGATACATTTTTAATTTGTCCTTTGTTAACTTAGATTTTAATACGGTTTATAAACAACAAATACATTTTTCTATCTTAAAATTCTTGAATTTTTTAACTTTACAAACACTTACAATACCTTAATTATAATTCAGATTGTAGATTATAACCTACACTAATAAATCTGTACACGCTATTTTTTTATAATTTACAAACATTTCAGACTTTAAAGTTTTGTTGTAGAAAAATATAAAAACCTCAGACTTTGATATTGAAATATCTTGATCTGATAGAAGTACTTTTACATGCTAATTGACAAATATGGCCCCCTCTAGTTTTTCTTCTTTGTGCGATTTCCTTTCACATTTTGCACTTGAAACGTTATGCACTAGAAAAAAAATTATTATTAATTTATTAATAAATTTTTTGCATATTTAAGATTATTTTAATACTAACCTGTTCGTCAAGCAAATCCATAAGTGTATTCATTTTACACTTAATTCCTGATTTTTTTAGCATTAAGTGCAAACATTCTAGCGGCAAAGGCTCATATGTCAAAACTTTCGTGTATAAGCTTTTATTAGTTTCAATGAATTTTAAACAAATATCTTTAATACTTACAGGATTATCATTTATTCCTTCGGGATCATCAAAATCCATTTCTTCTGCTATCATTGGGCTACAATTAGAACAAAATGAAAATAGATCACATTAATTAAAAATGCATCATATATTTACTTTAACCTCCAGAGGGCCGGAAAGCCACGATCGTGGCGCAACCTTGATCCGACGCAATACCCATGATCAATCCTTGATCATACCTTTTATATATTACTACATACCTTTTATATTAGTTTTCTGAGGGCGATGTACCCCTTTAAATCCCGGCCCTCTAAAGGTTAATATTCAGATAAAAAATATTATTTTACCAATTTTTTATTGTTTTCGGAACGGCACTCCCCGTGGATGAACTTTTTTTTTTTAAATTTCGAACGTTCTGCTTCTTTGGAGGTGGTTCTTCATCTTCACTTGAAGAGGTTGGACTAGTTACTCTTTTTTGCGGTTGCGAATGAGTTTCATTATAAATATGTCGCAACATCAGCTTAGCTTTCTCGCGTCTTAGAGGTTTCAAGCCAAATTTTTTTAATTCTTTCTATATAATTTTAAAATGTATCAATATAATATTTTTTAATAGCAATTTAAAATATTAATCTTTTTTTTTAATACCTGCAACTCTGGTGTTCCTAATTTACTATATTCCATCGGTGGCGTTACAGTTTCATCGCCTGCGCTATGTCTATTTGAAAACTTACTTTTATTTTGAGAATACTGCTCTTTCTCTGAAGAATCGATATTCGACATTGATTTTCTTTTTGAGATTTTAACATTTTCTCGAATATGCAAATGTATTTTATCAACTTCTTTTCGTTTTTGATTAGATTTTGATGAAGATTTTCTTAGAGTTTCATGTTTTTTTTGACTTAAAATTGGTGAGAAAATAAGTGCATCTTGAGATGTTGAAGGCTTTGGGGATAGAGTTCTTGGTTCTTGTAAATTAGTTCTTTTTTCTTCAAAATTTAATTTTCTCTTGGAACTAAAACTATTACTTAAATTCAGAGAATTTCTTTCGTTTTTCTTTTCTGAAGATTTTGTAATCCAGTCATCATTAAATTCTACATCATTAAAACATGTAGATTCAATCATATCAAAATTAATTTCATTTTTCTTTTCTGAAGTGTTCTTTACAGTGTCACCAGTATTCGATTTATTATATTTTTCTGTGCTGTCCTTTTTCACATTATTATCGAATGCATAATTTTCTGGACTAGAAATAATTGATATTGGACTTAAACTTGCAATTTTTAATTCAGTATTTTTAGTAGCTATGTTAGGATTTTCAATTTGATCTTTTTTTTCTCGATATGTACGTTCCTTTTTACCAAAATTATCACATACTTTTTTATTACCTCCTGTTAATTCCAAAACTTCATTGTTTATTTTTTCTAATTCCAAAAATTCGTTCTCTTCATTTAAAGAAGCAGACAATTCATTTGGTTTACAATTTTTCTTTTTCAATGAATTATCTGATTCGTCTACTAATTCCTTAGGAAAAGTACTTTCATTCTGGATATTCTCTTCATCTGAATCTAAAGATAGATCAATAATTTTACTTGTTGATTTTTCTTTTACTGCAGTAGAATTAACAATTTTTGATGTACAAAATTGTTTTGAATCGTTAGCTAATTCAAGAGGAAATGTAGTATCATCTTCTATGTCTACATATGAATTATTATTTGGCTTTATTATTAAATCATCTGTTTTTGAAAGAGATTCAGAAACATTCTTTTCTGAATTTTTATTTAATTTATTTTTATTACTTGTATTCTTTTTAGGTGAAGTAGTTTTGTTCTGCTCATCATCAGAATCCGAAACCAAAGTTATATCTTCAATAATAGCTTTTGTTTTTTCATCTTTACTACTTTCTAATAAAGGTTTTTCATACCTACTTGAGGATGAATTACTGGGATCTTTTGATTTACTGGATTCAATATTATTTACTTGCTTTGATTTATATTGCTTTGTAGAAAAATTTAATTTATTACGATATTTATCTATGCTATTATTAGCTTGGTTTACCTTTTTATATTTAGAGTATCTAGACATTTCAGTACTATTAGAAGTTATATCTTCAATTTCATCATCAGAAAGTAAAATATCATTATTTTCGTTTTTATTGCACTCAGCTAATTTTACTTTAGGAGATGAAGCAGAAGAATCAATTACCATTGAATTGTTTCTGTTTGTTTGTTCTGTATTTCTTTCTGTATAAACATTTAAACTTGACTGTTTCACAGTAAATGAACTTTCATTTGTTAATGTTTTACTACTTGAATATTCAGAAGTTAATATTTTTTCTTGAAGTGATTTCTTTTCTTCCTGTTTTTTTAAGACATCTTCCTCGAGCATACTGATAACTCGCCTCCGTCTTTCATTATTCTCTCCATCATTTTTTAAATAAGCATAAGAGTCATCATCATCATCTCGTGCTCTTTTAAGAAAAGGATTAATAAATCTTTTTTTTGATTGCACTTCTGGAGTTTCTACTTCTGAGTCTGAATCGAAAATATCTTTTGCATTTTCCTTTCTTACTTTGTCAATAAATTTATTCAAATAGGTATTATCGAGTGTAGGTCTGGGTGGAGTCACAGCAGTATATATTGAATCGCATTCTTTTTCCATGTTTCTTGCAGGAACTCCTGTTTCTATATTAATGTCAATCGTACTTTTAGTTCTTTTTTGACTTGTTTCATTTAATATTTCTGAAGAAATATTTTTGACTGGAGAACTATTAGGCGGAGTGATTGCCTCATGTATGTCTTGTTCCATTAATGCTAAAGACTTTTGACTGACAGGACTTAAATTTATTACTGTTTGTTGAGAACTTGATCCTGAAAGTACACCAGCATCTTCTTTAAGTTTACAAGTTTCTGGATTTTGAGTTTTTTCTTCATCCATGAGATCAACAAGCATGTCTAGATTAGTATTATTTTCATTCGCAGTAAACTTTTGTGTATTACGGTTATAAATGAATTCCTCTTCATTCTCTGATTCAAATAAATCTGGGGACTCTGTAAGGTTTCTATCATTTCTATCAATTGGGATTGATTCTTTTACAGGTTTTATAGGATCTGTGCTAGATGTTTCTTTTGACGTATCAAAGACAATCTCCTGAAAAAAAAGTAATTTTAATTTTGTATTTATTTAAATTTTACTTATATATCCATATAATTTTCTTATATTTTTCTCACCTGTTTTTGAAGTGAGTTTGGATTATCAGTTTTGTTATTTACACTATTTTTTACATTTTCAAGATTTGTTACTTCTTTTTTCTTTCTTCTTGTATATAAAAATAAATCTTTAACTTTATATATTCTTGCTAAATTTTGTACTTGAGTCATTAGATTATTCGATTCAAAAATACCTACATATTTAACGATACTACCGCAGTAAATAAATTCTAAGAATGCTAATCCTGCAAGTTCATCTTTGTCTGACCAAGATATTTTTTCCTTAATGGGAGATGCACTTTTAGTATTTGTTTCCACATCCAATAAAATATTTGGACATTGTACATGAAATACTAGTTTATGACCATAGATTTGTTTATTATTTTTTACAAAAATAATGACATCACTTGCAGCACTGTCATTCAATGCTTCACCCCATTTTGAAATTGCATTTTTCATTAAACCTTCTTCCAAATTCATGTTTTGTAAAGATTCACTACAGATACTCAAATCATTTAAACTATTTAGTTCTTCATCTTGATTGACTAAAATGTCTATATCCACAGGTTCATATAATACTGAACTATCTGATACTGAACTATCTGATAAATTAACATTATCTCTCTCATTCTCTTGAGTAGAAAAATTAGCAGGGTTCTAAAAACAAATATAGATAAATAAGATATATAAATATATTATCATGATTTTATCATACTTGTGAAAATTTACTCACGTTTGATTCACTTTCTTGTTCACTTAATTTTAGTAACTGTGATTTTAATTCTTTAACATAAAATTCGTTGGTTTTCTTTGTCAATCTGCTTCTATCCCAAAGCTTATTGTTCTACAAAAAACATTTACGCGATTGTAACATAACCTTCAAGATTCAAGAGAAATCGGCTTATTCAAACAAGTTGCAACAGAGCTTTAAGTTAGTATAGTATTGTATATAGATACTGCATTTGTTTTTCGAATCAGAAATTCATAGTTTGAAATTTTTTTTAACAAATTTCGAACCCAATTAATAAAACAATTTCTTATATATGTATATACATATATAGATTTTCAGCGTCCTTTGCCGATTTTCAGCAAATATTCTTTCAATATTAAGAATTATGATTTCAATATTTACAAAAGTTGGTATACATGTAGGAGTATTTGTGAGGTATTTGGGATAGTGTTTTCGAATCCGAAGTCAATGTTATCATAATGATAATGTTCCGAAAAGAACAGCCGAAGCAAACCCTTATTCCAATTTTTATAAACATCGGACGATTTGATTTTAAAAATGAATAAAACTTATAACTTTAAAACTAAATTTCTAGTTTAATTTAATATCGAAGTTATTTTTAAAATTTTTTATCAGCCATATTTTTTCGGTTATTTTAAATTACAACATTTTTAAATTCCATGGACAGATTCGAATTAAACGACCCCAAAATCGGGTAAAATTGCCCTTTTACAATATTATTAACGTTTCTTACAATTTCTGTTAGGAAGGGTTAAATCGGTCGCAACACAAAGAAAAAAGAAATAAAAATGTAAATTTTTATCGATTCTTACCGATTTTTGAAAGTCTCTGAGAATTTGACTTTTTAGAATTGTCGGTGGTTTTTCTTCCAAAGTTTCAGATTTATCAAGAGCTTGAGTAAAAGCATCATCACCTGTCAAAATACAGGCGATTCTCTCCGTCAAAACGCGATCTTTATCCTCTTTCGAGCGCGTCTGCAAAATTGTTGGACCAAGTAATTTTCCTGGTAATAACAATGAAAATAGTTCAAATTTAAATTTCTATTTAAAAATTTTCGTATTTAAATGTTAATATTATTACGTTTTTTTGATCTATTAATAGGAACTTCAGTTGCTGACTTGTTTGTAGTAAACCCAAAATTTCTTAATGTCATTTTACGTTCTTCTTCGTTCATTTCTTTTATACATTCTGAAGGTATGCCTGCTAATAATGCAGCTTGTTCAAATTCTTCCATTTGTTTGGCTTCATATAAAGATTCTGACATTGCCAAAACAAGTTGAAGTTGTGCATCATCTCCAGTGCTCTAAAATTAAGTTTTTTTTTCTAGTTACATAATAAAGTAATACTTTAAAAAGAAGATTTAATGAATTTTTTTAAGAAAAACTAATATTTTTTTAATAAAAAATAATTTTTAGACGTTTGACTTCTTTATATTGTATTTTACAAAAAAAATTATATTTGTTTTCTAAAATGTAATTATTTTAAATAAAAATAAAACCTACAAAGTTTTTACTTCTGAAAGCTTTTTTCCTTTCTGGTAAAACAGGTGCTGCTATTAATCCCATGGCTTTTCTCTCTTCTGCTTGTCGATCTTGCAATCGTTTGGCATCAAGTAATTGTTTTACAGAAATATTATTTTTAGATGCACAAGTTTTCATGTGATTTGTGCAAGTAGTATCATCTTTGAATGGTTTTAAGCACAAAGGGCACTGATTTGATTCTTTAATAATTTTTTCATTTGAACTTGATGGTTTAAAAAAAGAAGATTCTAATGTTGGTTGTTTTATGTTAGAGGTACTTTTTTTTGATTTGTTATTTGTTTTACTTTTAGTTTTCAAAATATTTTTTTTTACTTTATCAGGGTCTACTTTAAATTTATTTAAAAGTGGTTTAATACTTATTTCTTCTTTAGGTGACTTAAAATCTGCCAAGCTATCTTCAGTATTTGTTGTAGCAGATACATTTTCCTTGAGAGGTGATTGATAACTACTGCAATTTTCTTGTTTATCATTTGTCTTTTTAGTAAATTGATTAAAATTCGAACTTAAAGAACTTTGAGTGCTAAAAGAAAAATTAATTGTTTGAAATTATATCTATTTGAAAATTTGCTATTATCTACAGATATCTTTCATATTAGATAGATTTAGAGAAGAATCATAGGGAAAAGAAATTACAAGACTTGAGTACTTTAAAAGTATTTCAATTTTTTAATTAGTAAAACATTTTTTTACAGTACTAGATATAACATAATTAAATAAAACAAATGATGTCTGTCAGATATTTTTTTTCATACCTGTCACTATTACTCCTTTTTAGACTTAATTTGTTCAGCGAACCAGCTTTTATATATTTTTGTTTATCACTCTGCATTGTGTCAAATTACTAAATTTAAACAAGTATATGCTCTTTATTTTCATACTCAATTCCTTTTTTCTCTAGAGCCATTTGAACCATTGGATCCTGTACAAATTCTCTTAAGTGTTTATCTTTTTCAGTTTGTTCTATTGAATCTTGGTATCTTTTAACCTTGTTTTGGAAAAATGGTGTGTATCTATAACAAATAAAATTTTATAGTACTTAATTTTATGAAAGCACGAATTAAGAATATTTAAAAAAATGAACATTACTGGAATATTGCTAAACCTCCTAAATATGTAGAAGTGACTAAAAAGCAAAGGTAAAACGATATTTTGTTTGCTGGCGTTCCTTTTAAAAAACGTGGTTTTCTTTTTGACAGGTCTGCTGGATCAGGCCACATCTCAAAATTTGTATCAACTGATTTCTGAATTTTCTGAACAACTAATATTCATCATCCTACAATAATGGTGCTTTGCAAATTCATAACCTTGAAATTTTTGACTCCTCTTTCCCCCCCTGACCGCTCCTTCCCGCGCACTGCGCAGAATTGGATTCCGACCGCAGCGCTCGAAGCGAGCGGACGTGTTGAAGAACCTTCTCCCGAAGAACCGTTTTTGTTGCCTGGGGAGCTGCGGGCGGAATCACAGTCCGAGTTATCTATTAAGTCCTTTTCCAGTTTTATTGGAAAGATCCAAGTGAAAAGTCTCTGAAGTTTTCCTTGCTCTAAGTCCAACATCGGTTTCCCTGTGTGGTTTGTGAAGTGAGGCTTTTCCAAGAAGATTCAACGGAGAGTTCTAGCAGTGTTCGACCAAGCTTTCGAGCACCTTTGGTTCATGTGGGATGAGATTTTCGTCGCCGTTCGATCTGTTCGGGGTTTTTTTTCATGATGCTAAAGCGCCCGAATTCACATTGAATCGCCAAATTTTTGAATTCTGGGTGAGGGGACGCTTATAGCCATCTTGGTCTTAATCCAACGAACTTCCGTCTCAGTTCCCGGAAGGTCGTCTTTATTGTTTACGTTACGTGCCCCTGGCCCGGCATCAACAACGGCAGTAAACAGTCTTCAAGGACGATCAGAACCAAGGACGGTCAACAGTCTCCTGCTACCTCTTTGCAATTTACTGACGAGTGTCCTGCCATTTATTGCGCTTTTTTGGACCTCCCAGTTTTGAACCTCTAGTTTGGAACATCTCGATTCCCCAGACCGTGGCTGAGCTCCGCAAACCGATCATCACATTCCGCAGTTGCCTTGGAATTTCTTTTGGATCCATCACGACTTATAACTCAAGATTTTATCCAGTTTTCCTTCAGAGAGTCGGGAGGCGCGCTATTCGCACTCTTAGATCTCTCTGTAGTATATCAAGTTGATCGGCGGGTTCTACCAGGGACCCAGCAGTTAGGAACCAAGGACGGTTCCTAACCAAAGTCCTTTTCTTTTCGTTAAAGGCTCCGCCTCGAAAGAGGCCCACCTTTTTAGGCAGTCAAGGAAGTTCCTGAGCCTGAAAGGATATTTTTATTTGAATTTAGATGACGAAGTTCATTTGAACTTATTCCCGCCACCGGGACGGTAGAGAGCTGCCATCTGTGATCGGCGAGGGGTCACCAGACGCTTCTAACAAACAGAAGAAAGAACCCAGGAAGCGGAAAAAACCGAAGGTTGAGGCAATAGTGCTGAAACCATC
>UCOM01002116.1:0-30167 GCA_900474385.1 Ormyrus pomaceus | reverse complement strand
GGAAAATATGATGAATTTATTTAATTTGGCCAAATATAAAGACTTATATGGGAATTTTTAATACAAAATTTTTATCATATTAAAACTTCCCAAAAACTAGTTTTTTAAACATTTAAAATGGTTTGATTTCTACCAGGGCATACGTACTTTATTTAACTGAAACTACATCTAAGAACGTAAATATCTCAAGCAAAAATCCGAGCTGAAGTCTTAACAAAGTGTATAATAAGCTGATAGCGAAACATCCACCAACAACATCCCGCACTTCAGTTACGCCACTCGACCCCGTAAAAGAATATTTTTAGATTAGCTTACCATTTCAACTTGTTCACACAAAGTCGTCTCAAAACTCGAAGCACTGCATCGTCTTCCCTCCTGTCCCCGCGATCCTCCCAATTCGCTCCGCCGTTCCACGAAGCCACTGGATATCCCGCGAAGATAGCGCACGACCGTGATTCAGAAGCTCTCGTCATCATTCTCGAAGGAGGCCACTTGACGGGGATGACACTACTCCCACGCCTCGGTTTCCCATGCGTCTAAATTTTCCCTTCCGCTACGCGGGCACGGTGTCTTTTTTTTTTTTTTTCACTCTCGGCAGGTCACGTTTTCGGCTTTTTACCGCCGCGTCGGAGGTGAGCGTCGGGGTATTTTTAACGGTTCTTAAGCCGACGTGAGTTCGTTTTCAAGTTCGAGTTTTTTGCTGGGCTTCTTGAGCTCATGATTGTATGCGAGAAGGCGGATATGTAAACATGAGGATGGGTCGGGATATAACGTATTAACGGTGTAGGTAAAAACAGAGAGGCTAATATTAGAAGGGTTTATAAACTTTGTGATGGTCTTTTATTCACAAAAAGTTTTATGATTATTATTTTAATCAAATTATTTTAATCATTTATTCTTTCTTGGTCTGACTGACCAAGTAGTAGTTAAAACTTTAAATTTTATTAAATTTAAAAAAAACAACTACAGAAAAAACATTGGGTTCAAATGCCGTTTAACAACCCTCCAATTACAAAAAACCAAAGCAACGCGGCTACGAAATTCCTGCGGCACGTGACGGGCGAATAAAAATTTCTTCACTCGCAATCCATTTGTCACAATATCACTCCAGATTCTTTCGCGAAACGGCCGATTAACTCGCAGCGCATCGAGCCCCGGCATAACATAATGCCAAAAACTGATACGAATTTGATGGCTCGGAGGACAGGTCGAACGGGGAGTGCAGCCGGCGGCGGCGCTGTTTTGCCGCGGGGGGAGATCGAAACATCGATGTCGCGGCGCGTAATTGCGCGATTAACCTCGCCGCTTCGGATAGACGTTAACGAGTTCATAGTTTATATACACACTCGTTCGCGAATCGGCGCGAAAGCTCGCGCGCGCGCCTCGTAATTTAGCGTCGTAGTAAGCGGAGAGGCGTGAAACGGGAAAACAGCCGCTTGCTTTTGTTTAAAGTTTCGAGTGACACTGCGGAGCAGCGGCGAGTCCGCCGCCTCGCTTATATACGTTTTGAACGAGCGATGCCAATTAGATATCATGTTGCCGGCGGCGAGCGGGCAGAACTGCCGCCGCTTTTATTTCGCGGTCGAACGAGGTTCATCGAATTTCCCGGGGTTCTGATTTCTTTTTTTTTGTCGGTCTCTCCGTTTGCTCTCTCTCCGGGCTGGCGATTGATAATTATCGTACGTTGTTTCGGCCGGCGCTGAGTCACGGGTGATGTGTTTGCCTTTTTTTACTGGCTCTTTGGTCGGATGCTAAGTGTAATGTGTGTCAGATTCGTTTTCTCTCGTTGTGTCATTGCGTGGTATGTGGGGTAAACGAAAGTCTAACTTACTTTATTACAGATACATTTTTATTCCGGGCACCAATGTTTGATCAGTGGGAGAAGAGTTTGCAAATGAAAATTGATACGCGGACTATTTTGGTATCAGCTTATTTCATTCGCTCAACGGCTTCGGACAACGTTGCAATTAAAATCCACGCGATCGTTTCAAAGCGCATTAAAAGCAATCGGAAAAATGCGACGGAAAAAAGCAAGTGTAGTGCCATAAATCTCCATCCCGAAGTGCGAAACATCCCTGCCGTCCCCACTTTCATGATTTCCGCGTCAATATTTAATTCGCCGTTGGGCAGAACAGTCATTCGCCGGCCCTAAAAAAAGCCCTGCGCGCCGCCCTTTTCAAAGGCACGAGAGAGAAAGAGAGAGAGATTCAAGGGCGCCAATACAAGCTCTCTCGGCAGGCAGACAGTCATTACGGTACATCGGCGTTGATACGCACATCGAGTGCATCCCCTCTCGCCCCAAAAGCAGCGGGAAGTTGACTGCGCGCCGAAGACACGCTGGCCTTGTTTTCCCCGCGGCGCTTTCACCCCCGGTGCTTTGTCTTCCCCTCGGCGCCGCAGCCGAGAGAGAGAGAGGCTCCGCCCCCTCCCGACATTACTTTTTTTTTTCGTTGCCCTTCCAGAACGTTCTCTCTCTCTCGCTCGAGTTTTGGTATGCGCCCGAGTCCGTGGGCTTTTAGGCCGGAAACGCTGCCAAGCCGAGCGAGAAGACCACGCGGGGGTCGAAGCAGATGTCCGCGGGGTGGTAATGGCCGATCGCCGGATGCGATAATTGCCCGGCGATCTAGTAGTGGCCCGACCCCTGTTATAGGCTGGATCTGCGTTGCAAATTTTGGCGAGACCGGGGTAATGAAATAAATAATTTCTCCGAGTTGTACAGGTTTTTTTTTTGGACGGGCATGGCGGCGACTGTTGGGTAATTGGAGGGGTGTAGATTGCGAGGTGGAGGGGGAAGTGAGGGTGCATTATTTGCTTAATGGTAGCTACTTGATACTGAAAAATAAAAAGGGATTCTATTTTTTTGAATCTTTATTGAAAATAATAAATGTGAAAGGAGTTGATTTGCAGGAAATTTATGTACAAGCAAAATTTGATATTTTTTGTATCTATAGTGATTTTTTAGGAATATACAAACTTATTGAAAACTAGTGACGTATTAAAAAGAATGAGAATCCTATAGCTTGTTTTGTAGTTGAAAACGACAAATTGCTATTATTTTTTATCATTGTCAAATAATTAAATATGTTTGCTCATGAATATTTGAGTGTATAATGATATTTTATCTTTTAAAATGATTTTCCAATTGTTTTTATTTAATTTAGACATCGATTTTAGCTAAAAATCGCTCCATTTAAAGTACACGTTAACCAGCCCAACCGGTTAATTTTCTACCAGGGATTTACCAAACAAATTCTTCAAAGAACCTTTTCCCCGTCAGAAAACACAAATTAACCACTAAAAACGAGAGGGCAAAAATTAAATTCCCCAACGCGCTCGCCGAGGGAGGGTGAAAAGAAAGAGTCGCCGTGTTTAGATTTGATCATCTCGCTTTGCATATCGGCCTTAATACATCTCGATTCCCCGCGCAAACTCGCTGGTAATTCCAGGCCGAGCTGCAGGTTTCCGTGATTACCGAGTAAACAGGGAAAGAGAGCTCTCTCTCTCTCTCTCTCGCGGAGAGAGGGTGGAGAATCAATGGGAGAACCTCGCGGCGCGCGCGAGATCCTCGTGATTACAAAGCAAACAGGGCCACTAAGTCGAGGATCCCCGGAGCAGCGGACACTTCTCCACCCCCCACCCTCTTCTTTCGATAAACAAACGCCGAGGACTTGATTATGGCCGGGTTATTATCTCCCGCGCTTTCGAATCGATGCCTTCGACTCGGGGGGGCTAAGTGCCTCGGAGGTGGCTTCGAAGAGCAAGTCACGCGGCTGAATTTCTCGCCGATTGTTCGCGCTTTTGTGCCCGGGCCGAGCGATGATTCACTCGGGACGGATTAATTTATGATTTTACAATGAGTTTTTCGGGGTGGGAGGGGGGAGATTCATTGTCGGGAACGCGCTTTTACGCCGGTTGAAAAATGTTGTTGTTTGATATTAAAATGGTAAACTCATCGGTGCGGCATTAACGTATTTTTTTCGGCTGTGGGTTACGAGATAATGGTGAACTTCAGGCCTTTTATTACAAAGTAATATTCTAACACTTCGCCGTAAAAGGAAAATAGTATTTTGCAAGTCATTTTTCTCGAATCTTTCACAAGATATACATCCCACAATCAAAACTGCTTCCGTTCACTCGGCGCGACTCCGTGAAACAGTCGTAATTCGGCAGGAAAACCCGGCCAAACGCCCGCCAACACATGTCCCGCATCACCTTAACAGCACCTAAGCGAGCGAACCGTTTTTACGACCTCCGCGCCGCCGTAAATACCCTCCGCCCGGCCAATAAATTGATTAGCTCGCACGCACATATCCCTTTGCCCCCGAAATTGTTTTCCCGTTCTCCGGCCTCTCTCTCCGGCCAGCGCGTCGAAGGGTGGCTCTCTCTCTCTCTCTCGTCCGCGCATAATTTATTCAGCCGGAACCCGGGACGCGATTACATTTCTATTAGGACACGAGCTGCGACCTCCCCACGATGTCCTTACACGACGGCCCCCCGGCCTCTTTTCCACTCGCTGCCAGGAGCAGAGCAGCTCTCTCTCTCTTCGATGGCCCTTTTTTCGCCCCGACTCGGGAGAGCCAAGTTACACGTCGCGTGAATGAAAACATTAGGCCCGGTACATAAGGAGCGCGGCCGGGCAGCGCGGCACGTCAGCCTGATTTATGGACGGGAGCGGCGAGAGGGATATTTATCAGCGCGCGATTGGGAAGTGATAATATAACGCTGGGAGGATCTGCCTTTGGTCATTGTGCGGGGAAGGAAATTTCGGGGCTGGGATATAGTTTTCCACGTTATTGCGGGGAAATTGGTAGATTTACGGGGCTGTTTCGGTTCGAGGATCGTAATGGTTAGGTTGGATGACGTCGATTCGATTGTTGTTTCGAGGGTGGCATTTGAATTTTGGATGGGTGAGGAGTTTATCTAGAGCGGTAATATCAATAAGTTGTGTATATTTTACAGCTAGAATCGACGTTAAGTATTCTGATTGGTAAACATATAAACTTTCGTTTTATGTACAAATTTTATGTTTTTTAGGTAAATTAATAAATTTAGACAATTTCTACATATCAAACTGAAGAGTAAACCTTCAATTTTCCAAAGATCACAATAGAACCGCACAAAAATTTGGAAACAATAAACCGCGAGGCGAAAGGGCATCCAGGTAACGGGACAATCCGGCGGTAAAAAGTGCGCGAGGCTTTATACAACAATTTTTCTTCCTCGCCTCGGAATTTTTCTACAAACCCTTAACGGTATACCGTCGCGACCCGGACGGGGTTTCCAATTACAGGCTCGAATTTCCCCGACGAATCGAGCTTAGGAGCCTCTCTGCGATTACCGAAGGATTTTACAAAGGCCGTAATTGCCGGCAATTTCGACCGGGGGTTTTGTGAACCCGGAGGAAAAGTCAAAAAAACCCTGAAATTCAGGGTGTGTGCATTCACCGGCCGTAGGTTAATGGCCCGAGGACGTCAACTCCTTCTAAATAATGGGTTGTCCGCAGTCTGAGAATTTTGTCCACCGCCGCGGCGTTCTTTTCGGAAACGCGGTGTACAGCCGAGGTGTGTGCCGGATAATGAATCGCGCTTCCGGTTACCGGAACAGTGAGTTTTACTAATTTTGCGTTCGAAATACGGTGTCCGTGTCTGTCGCCGGCGATTACGACTTGCTTATTAATTTTGTATACGGCAAGAAGCGCAGATTTTTGCGCCGGATTTTTTTGAAGGCGCAAAATTCCGAGGTCAGATCCCGTTCAAAATTCCGCGTCCCTCGACAAAAATTGCAACATAGTCCGCTGCAAATTAGCATAGTTGGCCGTGGCGAGAACGTAAAACCGCCGGGTAATGAACGTCGGGCCCGACAAAAGTTTCGGCAGAATTTCCTGCTGAAACTTGCACGCGAGAACTCTCGCGATTCGCCGATCAAAGAATGTTTAACGCCTGGCATTACCGGTCAACGCGCCGCAAACTGGGTCACGGCACAGCTATTATGACTGCATTCGTCGAGGTTGCAGTGTGACCTTAGCGTCGTCCAAATTATACTCCCCGACGCAAACAATATTCCATCGATTACACGTTTCCCAGGGCAGCTCCCCCTCGAAAATTCCCAGGCCGGAAAAAGCGGCGGTTCGAAAATCTAATTGAAACCGAAGAAAGTGCAGGCTCGCTTGGGCAACAAGCAGTGCCTCCTCCTCTCCTACGATGCGTCCGGTGCAGCGCGCATATATATATACGTACAGCGTCGCCGTGCGTGAGTCTCGGGGGTCAAGAGGGGCCGGGGCCTCGTGCGAGTGCCCCGCGGTACCATATGGTGTCGCGTGTTGCGGTCTCTCTCTCTCTCTCTCTCTCTCCTCTCGTTTCGGGCTAATATTCGTGCGCGGCCTCCAAGAATTTCCGAAAGAGGGCCCCGCCGCGCGCGCGCGAGCTCACCGCACGAACGCACGTTTCATTAGACGGGCGTCCCGGATGGACCGCGCTCTGGCGCGAGAGATTCGGACAATGCCCGGCGGGCACAATGGTGCAGCGCGGGGCCCCGGGAGGAACAACCTGCCCGCGAGCTTTTTTTCCCCCCGGGGCCCCTTTGTGCCCCGCGCCTCTGTTTTCTTGCCCCTTTTATGTATCGAGGGCTTCTTGCGGTCTCTTTTCTTGTGCTGCTGCTGACTGCTGCTTCTGCTGCTGCTGCTGCTGCTGCTGCATGCTCTGTGCAAATAGGGTTTTCGTGCGGAGTCTCTCTCTCGACTAGTTTGCAGTACTCTTTCGGTGGGCTTAGTAGACGAGCTTGTCGTTAGCCGGCCGCACGCGAGGCGAGAGAGGCCCTAGTTTCTAGAGGCCGATGCGTTTATTTTAGCCGCTGCGGTGAGCCAGAGAGCGTGACTTTTGATATAAGCGCCTGGAGGTGTTTATTCGAGCCCCTTTTTCTGTGCTCTTGGGGCTGGGGGTGTCTTTGCAGGCGCAGGCTTCAAGTCAGGTGAAAAAATATAAGACGCCTTTTCAAACGGTTTTGGCTGAAATTCGGTTTTATTCATAGAGGTTTGTCAGGAGGCCATATTATAGTTTTGACCAAAAAGCAGGTTCCACTTACCAACCGAATGGTGGTCAGCATTTTACCTGTTGAAGTTCTCAATTGCAATATGCTGCGACCCCAAGTTAAACACTTGAAACTATCAAAAGTATTTCAATCTAGTTTAAAAACTTGAAGATTACTGGTATTTTATTTAAAACGCAAAACATGTTAGAACTCCCTTTACGTCAGATAATAATATCAATCTGCACGCCGATCGCGAGCTTTACGTCGAACTATTATTTACAACGAAAGAATAGCTTCTTTTCGCATTGATTTTTTATCTATTTAATGCGGACCGCGATCCGGCATGTATACTTTATCGATGCGCGAAACAAAAAAGGAAGAGAACGAGGCCGCGCATCAAAAGGGACGTGCAGAGCACTAAAAAAAAGATTCCGGCTTTTTAAAGTCACGAAGGACAATAAAGGACATAAGGCGATTTTAAACCGAGAATTATCCCGCACGAGCCGGGCCTTCTTTTCAGAGTCCCTTCGCTCTTTGTTACATTAAAAGCACGAAGTCTCCCCCTCCCCTCCCCTCACCCGGACACCGAGGAACCGTATTATTTATTTAATCGTACGCTTTTCGCATTGGAGAGAGGCCGGGTAATGAAAGGCGAAGCGCCCCGAAAAGAGAAGCGCGACGCGCGGAGCGTCGTAAAATTTCGGGCTCTCGACGCCGTGGACTTTCCGTCTTTTATGCCATTTTTGAGAATCGCCGCGCGCCGCGGAGCCGAACCATTAATCATCGCCGCAGAGCTCCCCGAGGGACACACCGAGGAGCTTTTTGTCTTGGGTGCCAGCGCAGAGAGAGAGAGAGAGAGAGAGTCGTTAAAACGGACTGTCGCGGCTGTTATTTCGCGAAAAAGGTCCGCGCGGCGTTGTATACCCCTTTTGCCCCAAGGATTTTTTTTCGGCGGACTGCTCTGGCGTGACTCGAGCGTAAACTCTTGATTAAGTCGTTGGATTGATACCTTTCTTGGCAGCTTTGACGGTACACTTTGACGGCGCTCCACGTTTTCCCGACGGCATCCCTCTCGCGATAAATCAGTCTATTAAAATCATAATTTTGACATTACGCCGATTCTCCGTACCAAGATTCTCGAGCTCTTTGAGATTTAAGGTTACCGAAAAATTCTCGTAAAATTATTGTATAAAAAAATCAAGGTTATCGTTAAAAAAACGAAATTCCTTCCAAGGAACTTTCGTGACTAACCAGAAAATAAAATCATTTTGCATCATAAAAAAAATGAATCTCCAAGAGGAAGAAATAAAATAACCTCCCCCCCTCGAAAGCGTAATCGAACCACCACAAAGAACCCGACTACCCTCGCCGTAAAGTACAAAAGCTAAACAACCTCGCCGCTCACAATGGGCCGCTAATCAAAGTGCGCGCGCGCTCGGCTCCCGCCGCCGGCGGCCGGGGCACGTGCCTCTCCGAAAAGCGCCGGCGACGACAAATCAATTACACGATTGCGCGCGCGGTAGGTACATACACACCTAGGAGAGACGAGAGAGTGAGAGAGAGGCGCCGCCGGGGGCTCTCGTTGACGGACACCTGTTGCCGCGTCGTTAGCGGCGCGATCGGGCATGCCGGGCTTCTTTCCCGCCCCCGCGTCCGCGCCTTCTTATTTGCGGGCTAAGTGACGCGCCGCCGCCGCGGCTGTGGGTCGAGCGGCGGCGCTTGCTTATTCACGCGCCGCTCGATTGCTCGATCGACTCACTGGGGAGGGAGTTTTTTTTTTTTTCTTTTTTATCTTTGACGGGATATTGCTGCCGTTGGAGGTTGTTTTACGCTCGTTTAATTTTGAAACTGTAATTTGTGACTGTGGGCTTTTAAAATCGTAAATAGATCTGAAGAATCTACGATTAATCTCTGGCGGATATAGGAACAAAGAGGATCTGTGCCTCAAAGCAGGGCTATAAATTACTTGTCAGCTTTGTTTACGTGTGACTGTCCGACAATTTTGGCATTTCTAGTATGATCCTATAGCTGGTTTTACTCTAATTATTCTCATGAGTAATTGATAAAGAAACTTGAAATAAATTATATAAATTTTGTCTTAATTTCTTGTAAAAAAAGTTGCCTAAATGATGATTGTTGTTATACGTTTTCATTAGTAATATCTAAAAAGATAGTTTCTCCTTTGAATCCATGATTCAACTATAGATTATTGTTTATAAAGATTATTACTACACGGAGAAAAAATTTCAGTAAAAATTACTAAAAAGTATCGTAATTTTTTTGGTTTTAGCAGTCTGTGCTTGTATTACTAGAAAGTTTAGTCATTTTTATTGAAATATTAGTAATTTTTTTGGTTTTGGCAGTCTGTGCTTGCATTACTAGAAAGTTTAGTCATTTTTATTGAAATATTAGTAATTTTTACTGAAATATTTCTCTCCGAGTAGTAAAATATTCGTGTAATATAAGCAAATGATTTCTTTACCCATTAAGAAACATTGCCCTGCTCGTATTTCAATCCCCATTTGCTCAACAACGACAACGATGCCTTGGGGACGAGGCAACATTTTTATCTCGCACTCGAACATGATCTCCAACCAATCCCGCAAATCCGAACAATTCCGTCTTCCCGAATCTGCCTCCCTTTAATCAGCGCGCTATCGACTAGCAACGACCCGCAACCTCCGCCACATTAACCCAGGGACCTTTTTACCGACTCTCTCTCTCTCTCGAGGGAGCAGCTCGGCTAGAGCAAAGTGTGCCAAGAGTACACAAAAGGGCCGACGACTCACTCGGACCCGAGGCGGAGAGCGCGATAGCATCGAGCCCGTGCTTGCACGCGTCCCTCTCTCTCCCTCTTGCTCTGTGTGTGAGTGTGTGCAGAGCCGCGCCGCAGCGAACTGCTAATGCACGCCTAGATTTCGCGCCGCCTGCGCTAAAACTGTTATTACCGCCGGCGAGCTGTTTGCTTATGCAAAAATACTTGCCGCCCACCCTCCCCTACCCCCCGAGTCGGCTCGCGGAATTTGATGGGTCTTTTTGGAGGTGGCTGCTTCGGGGCTTAATTATTTTGGATTTTCGGGTTTCCAGTTGGGTGAAAATTGGGGAAATATATAGAAAAGACAACTGCGGTAAGTTGAGTGCAATGTCGTGTAAAGAACGATATCGAGTTTCTGATTATTGTTATTCGTGCAACGTTGTTAAATCTGTTTAAAAAATCCTTTTAAATTGACAAAGGCGATTTTCAACAAAACCTAATAAATTACGGAATTGCACGCATAACCTACCCTAATACCGAATAAAAATCACCCCGGAACATTATTCAACGCGAGCCGCAGACTCAATACACCGTAGCCGTAATGCGGCCCGCCGCCATTAGTACACTTAAATCCTCGCTCGAATATTATTTCGAGCTCCGCGGGCGAGCTCATATTCCTGCGCGTCGGTGCGGGATTACCGCGGGGTAAATAATGTACATCGCAACTGAGCCGATATCGCGCGCCGTAATTGGGTCGCGAGAACTCCGTGCGCGCACTTGCTCGCGGTAGGAGATTCGGGCGAAAAACTGGCCGAATATCCCCGAGAGAGCGCCATCGGCGACGCCTCGGCGATATAATTGAGGCACGCGCGCGGAGGAAAGGACGAGAGAGACGCTGCTCTGCGTGCGCCGCGTTAATTGAGGAAGTGCGTGAGGCGATCCTGCGGAGATAAGGAGGAGAGGGACACCGGACTCGGAGCGCGGGCAATTAGCGGAACGCAAAACGAGTCGTCGCGTGCTGGACGTCACGTCTTCCTCGGTGCGCGCACCTTGACGATTTTTAGAGGTTAAGGGCCCTTGCGAGTTTTTTGGGAAGTATTGGGGGTTTGAGTACTGGATTTTAAGGGATAAATGGACGTAACCAATTTTCGGGTTTTGAGATCGTTTTTCATCTACGTCAAATAGGAAGCACATTGTCGTAAAGTAAATGTACAAATATATTACTTAAATCAGATAAAGCTAATAGTTTGAATCCTTTCATTTTAAGATCCTGATAAATTCAAACATCTTTCTCTCCAGTTTCTTAAAAGAATACTTATTCGGTAATCAAAACATCTCTACATAATCGTCTGTTTTTATATTCCTGCTAATCTTATTTTCGATCGCGCTCCTCAACTCGTCACCCATGTAGATTTGGGCAAGTCGAGACTCCCATCAGAAACTTCTCGATGTTCACACTCTGCAGGTCGACCTTTCCCGTGTACAAATAACCCAGGATACAGAACGTGGCGTCGAGATTCATGTCGTGAATGAGCAACTCACATTTGGGAGGGAAGTAAGCAAACAGGTTAGCGAAGAAGGTATACTCTTGGCGGGGAGGATTGCTCGGTGAAATTGTTCGGGTTGGGTTCAGTTAGCAGTTTCCCTAATTGGTTCACCAAGATCTGGTAGTCAGCAGAGGAGCGGTACGTCGATGGTTCGGAGCGGTAGACGACTGCTGCCATGGTGATCCTGATTTTTAGGTTGATGGTGGATATATTCTCCGTTTGGTAAAAGCTCGTCAGCCTCTTTAAATTTTACGTTCGAGAAAAAATGTAGCTTGAATGATGGAAAATTTAAATTTAGCAACGTTCACAAATCGTCTTATATAGTTTCTGGTTTAGAAAGATTTAAACATTAATTCTGTCTCAAACACTTTGAATTCACTGGTGTACTTACCTGTTTGGCAGAGTTATTAGCCTTAGTAAACTTATAGTCTCATATTTATTGTCCTACTTTATTAACTCTATTCCAAACGTTAGTACAAAAAGTAAGATCTCACCCAGTAACCCAATAAAAATCTCCGCAATCATTATTAATTCCCCCGCAGAAATTTCAAGAAAAACCAGTCGAATCATCCGCCAGCTCACGCAAACGCGCTCTCAACAGCAGCAGCCCACCCCCAATTTCCTCTGTTTACCGGGCAATGGAGCCTAATTTCCTCGCGGCACGCGCTTCGAACGCAAACAATCGTCCCGCCGCGCGAAGAAAAACAAATGGGCATTTGGCCGCGGGGCGAAATCGGCCTCGGGCCATGAGATATTTATCGCGACGACTTCTCACAAAGGCGGCAAAGTTGCGGATATCCAGGGGGTCGCCGGGGCATACGGGCCATTCCACGGATCATTGAATCTCTATGCTCGGTCCGATCCCCTTTCTTACTTAAACCGCGACACAATTAATCTATTACCTCGGAGCGGCTCGAATTTTCGAGAGCGCCTCTCTCTCCCCCGCTTTTCATAGCGGATTAACGACGAGGCCTTGAGCCAATTAACATATGAATCGCGGATCGTAAAAAGCCGTGTCTCTCCGCTTTGTGCGCAGGTATAACGCGTTATTACACCCCCGGACGAGAGAGAGAGAGAGAGAGAGAGCGAGCCTTCCACCCTTTCGCCCGGCGATCGAAGCCATTGTCGGGTGTGCGGTACGGGGGAGCTTTGATCGATTCGGACTCGGTTTTATTGTTGTTGCTTCGTGCCTCGTGGCCGGAGGATATCGGCCCCTCGGGGATTATTCGCGAAAAAGCGGCCCGCGCGCGAGGATCGAGTTTTTCGGATTCTTCGCGAGTCTCTCTCTCTCTGTGCGTATGGGGTGCGAGAGATGGGTCGACTTTTTTTTTCTCTCCTTCTCGGGGCCGATAATCTTGCTCGAGAGCTGCAGCGGCTCATTGTCGGGGGCTGAAGAGGCTTGACGCATCTGCTTTTGCGATCGGACGCGCGGCGTAAGTGCTGTTGGTTGTAGCTTTAATGGAAGACGCTCTCTCTCTCTCTCTCTCTTGCAAGGACGGTTATTTGAATTTGGATTTGATCGTGCGAGCAGATAACAATGGGGGGGAATAAAGTGAGAGAGAGAGCTGTTGAAAAAAAAAACTGAATTATCCTTTGTGCGATATATCCTACCTTTCATAAACGATGCTCTACGTTTTATTTGCCTTTTGTGTCTTGTCATAGAGTAACAATTTCAAAGCTTTCGTCAAACATTGCTTGAATAATACATCGATACACTTCGAATATTTTTCAATCTTCTTTCTATTTTTCGACTGCGAAATCGGCAAACTTTCACTGTCGCCCGCTTTAAATAACTTAGCATACTTCGATAAGGAGCATTTAATTGCATAAATTTCCCCGAGGCAGGGATCCCCAAAAAAGCCCGATGCCAAACAGCTCCGCTACACCAGCCTTCTATTATCGTCCGTCGCGAATACGTCGCACAACGGCATGTGAAACAACACTTCCGAGAAGAATTTCCCATAAAAAGCTTCGGAAAAAGAGCCGCCTGAATCACCACGGCCGCGGCTAATAATGAAAGAGGGAATTCGCATACAGCGCCGTGATTCAGCGGAGAGCTCTTACGTAAAGTCGTCGCCACGCGTCCGGCCGAGTGTTGATCCTGGCGCGCATAATCGACACTCTCGGGAGAGAGAGCTTGCACTTTTGCGGGGAAATGCGCGCCGCGTAAAAAGCCGCGACAAAGAGAGAGAGAGAGAGAGAGAGAGAGCCACGTGGCTCCGTGTTTGCGCCGGGCGTTTGTCCTCTTAAGCCCCGGGCAAATGTAAGGAAGCCTGAGCTAACGTTGCGTAAGCGGCGAGCTCTGCTCGGAATACGATTTGCTGGATAAATCGTGAATTAGGCGCATTAATTGCCGCGATTCCGGTGAGTTGGGGCCGGATTTCGGCTCGAGTATTTCGCTCGGGTTTAAAGCTTACGTGTATTGTGGTGTTTTCTTTTTTTCGACGGTATTTTTACAGATGATTCATCGAAGGTTCTGGCAGTGGGAACACTGATGATGTGTTCTTTAGTAATAGCAAAACGATTTTTATTTAATTTCAAAAAGTAAAAGCATTTTTAGAAGAACAGTCTTTTTAACAATTACATTAATTATACGCTGAGAAAAAAAATTTGTTCGAATCAACTAAATAAATAGAATGGAAGTAACAAAGTTTTTAATTAAAAAAATAAAATACAGTTTAAAATTCTGTCTATAGATTGTTTTTAATCGAATTCAGATCTGAAAGCATTAAACCGACGTGTAATCAAAAATAACATCATTAATTACATCGCTCAAATCCTCATTCGACGCGCTTCTTTCATCAACCAATTTTTCCCCGCTATAACCAAAACGAAATTTTCGCCCGCACCGTGAAAATCTATATAAATCCCCGCTCATTGAAAGTTTCCACCCTCCCCCCTGGACAGTCAACCCAATTTCCCGCTCGGCTTCGGTCTCTTTTCCACTCCACTCTTCCTCGGAGCGAGCCCTCGAGGCTCGCCCCGCGTCACACATCCTCTCCTCTCTCTCTCTCCCGGCGGCAACAACGCGTGCAAAATTACAAACCCTCGGCAACAGGGAATTCATGCAGCTCGGCGTGCCAGGCGCAGGCTCGGCATAGAGAGAGAGAGAGAGAGATGCGTGTAAACAGCGGCGCTGTATATTAGGCGGGCAGCAAATCGCGGCTCGCGTACCTGGCACTCGAATGCTCGCGACGCCGCCGCCGCTCGATCGCGAGATATATATTCGCCGGCGAGGGATTTCGAACAGCCGCGCGCGCGCGTATATTAATCGAGGCCGAAATGTAGCCGCCCCTTTATGTATCCACTCTCCTCTCCGCCGGCAGCGGCGGCGGCGGCGGCGGCGCACTAAAGGGGTGCGGATGATGCGCGCGGAGTGCGCTTCATTTGCGGCCTGGCCGCCCGTGAAATTCCCCGCGCGCACTTATATCGATTGCCCGCGGAGAGCGGCGGCGGCGGCGGCAACGACGACCATATCACCCTCCTTTCCTGCCGCGCGGCTCGAAATCTGTCAGGGCCAGGGATTTTTAGTGAAAAATTATGCCGAACGACGTATGCGGAGCCGCGGGGGGGAGTAGGATGTTTACATAATTCGGGAAAGCAAATTGCCGAGGGCCGAGGCGGACTGAGGCGATGGCTAATTCCGAGCTAAGCCGAGAGCCTTTAAAAATAGAGAGCCACACCGACGCGGCGAGGCTTGGTAAATAAACGATTACAAGATGCGCTTTTTGACCGAGTGCAAGAAACTCTCTCTCTCTCTCTCTCCGCTGCTGTTTGTACTTTGTTTATTGTATTTGGACGAACGGAGCCGAGCTGCGAGAGCTCATTTTCGGTCGTCTTCGAGGCTATTTTCAGGTTTTCGCAATTGTTACTTCGAACGTGAGAGCTGCACTTCGTTTTAACAAGCATTACCGAAACGACCAAATTAAACAGTTTCCCTCTTTTCCCTCGACCGCAAAATCCTTTCAATCGCCTCTTCTGCTAATTGCAAAGAATAACACCGCCCGAAGTCTGAACGGCAAGCTTGTATCACCGCGGCCAAGACTCCAGTGCCTCCATCGTTCCGCGCTCATCAATCCGCCCGTCCCTCTGACAGCGCACTTCACCCGCGGCGAAACAAAAGCGACAGAAGAAAAAAAAGCCCGCGCGGCACATACATACCTGTCCGCGGGCCGTCCGCGGAGAGGACAATTAAACGCTTTCGTCGGCGGCTTTTATAGCCTTGGAGGCCGGAAGCGCTCGATCCGCGAAAAAAAAAATAAAGGCAGAGAGGGAAAAATACACCGGCAACAACGTATGAACCAATTGGCGCACGTTATGAAAAATAATAGACTCTCCGGGCCGGTCGGTCGTCGTCGTCGGCGACTGCTCGAACAGTCAATCAAGATTTCCATCATGCGGACGGGCCGATATGTCGTCGGCATGCACGCGCGGATCGGGGAAACGAGAGACCCGCGGAAAACTCGTTGGGAAAACGCGGCTGGAACATGTGGGCCTCTGTGTTCGCGCAGGTAAGAATGGGGTTTAAGTGCTTTGCAGCTTCCGCGGTCGAGTTTTTTTTTTAATCGAAACGAGTTATTTTGGTACACTTGTCAGTTCTAATTTCAAATTCGTATACTTACTCTGAAGTAATAAAATTAGAACGACTCTAAACTACGTGAAAATTGTAAAAGCAATATCAATTTAGTTCGCGTGTATCAGTCTGATCGCCGGCGAGAAACATAATTTACCGCCCCAGAACCGTGCAGGTACAATATAAACATAATTACCCGTGCAGAGCTCCGGCTAATTAAATCCCAAGCGCAAACCTGCGCCGCATCGGCAGCCCGTTAATACAGACACAAATCGCAAAACCGCCGAGAAACCCCGAGAAACGCGGTCCAGCCTAGTCCGAAAAACCCTCCAAAAAAAAAAAGAAACCCCCGCCGCGCATTAAAGCGAAAATCGACCGACCTCGAGCCGCACGGACGATTTACCCGGGGCTGAAACGGAGCGCGCGGATGAAGCCGTCGCTCTCCCGCGCAGCTCGCTCGGAAATTCATCGGGAAACCGCGCGCTGCACTTTCTCTCTCTCTCTCCGACGAGCTCTCTGTGTGCGCGAGCGGGCCCCAAAGCAAACACGTCCCCAGGCAGCCCGGGGCTTACATTATCTATTTCACTGTGTACTTAAGGGATGCTACGGGGGATAGAGAGAGAGAGAGCGCTTTGTTGATTCGCCCCCGCTCTCTCTCCCCCCGGAGCCGCTTTTTGCCGGCGTTAAGAACCTCTTTGAGGCGGCGGGGGCCGATTTTTCGCGGATCTGGAGCTTTTCAGCCCGACGGCCGAGGTCGCAGTTTCCAATTTGGCCTTGGCAAACGCTTCGAGGACGAAGGGAGAGAGATCGGGGGAAGATACGTGTAGGTGCCTCAAAGCGAGGCGTTTAATAGAATTTTCGGGGAATTTGTCGCGGTAAACGGTCGTGTCGCGACGCGCGGCGTTTAAAATTCGTAAGCCTAAGTCTTATTTGAATTATTATCCCTCGAACAATGGCCCGCCGGCGAATGTTTGGCCCTCGGCTTTACCTCGCGATAAAAATGTATAAAAATAGCTGCTGCTAGGCGGCGGCAGTAATCTCGCGTAGATTGACAAACACCCCTTTCTCGTTTCGCGCGCGTCTCTCCTAATCTTCGAGATCCCCATGTAATTCTCGTCCTTGTTTTTCGAGGGCATTTTCAAATTAAACCTGATTAAGGGATTTTTCAGCTGACAGCCCTCCGTCCGATGCGATTTCTGGCTGATGCAAAATAAACAGAGGCTATATCTTGCTCGTATCTTGTCCGTCAATAGAAGGGTTACATTCGGAAATGTTCGCCCTGTTCTTGCTTTGATCCTCGATGCATCGCCGATCATGTAACCTTAGTCCTTTGAATAAATATTTACCGACAGAAACTATTGTCTTGACGAAAATTATTATTGCAATGGAATGCAAAATAGGCCCATATTGTAAGTTTTTTGATTTGATTTTTTAAACTGCATATAAAATTTGTGATAAATGACTAAAAATTATTTTATTAAAAACGTATTTTTTATATACTGATGAGAGAAATTATTGTGTAAAAATTACTATTTTCCTCGGTAATTGGAGGACATACTGCCATTATTTACAATATTCACAAGTTATTTTAATAATCGGTAAATATTATTAAAGTAACTTGTGAATATTGTAAATATGGCAGTACGTCCTCCAATTACCGAGGAAAATAGTAATTTTTACACAATAATTTCTCTCAGTGTACCAGAGTGAACATTCAGAAACGTTCCAGGCCAAATTTTCACCTCTTTCCACCGAAAATATTCGTCCTCTCCCGCCAACAAAGAAAACCGTCGAGCTCATTAGTCCCAGGTCCCAAAATCCAGCGTCGTCAGAGCCGTCCCCCCTCCGAAAATCGTCCCGGGATCCGTGTCACCGGGAAACGAGAAACAGCCGTCGGAGTCAAGTATCCCCGGAGTCCTTTAAACTCGCCGCGGCCGATTAGGATTTTACTACGCTCGGCTGGCTCGATCGAAAAGGACTCAGGCCGCCGCGCGGCATATGGTCCGCATTTAAGCGTCAGACACTTTTCCACGGCTTTCCCGCGGCCCGAAAAACTTGAAAGGAAAGCGCCGCCGCCACCGCCGCCGCCTCTCCTCTCTCCTCAAAAGTCCATTTGCCCGCGCAACCCTTTTTCCCGGCTCTGTGTTTAGGCCTCTCTTTCGCAATAAATTATTCAGTCGGCCGCCGCTTTTCCCGGGGAAAATTTCGGTTATATATCGATTGCCGCGCGGCGCGCGACGCTCGGCGAATTTTTAAGCGAGCCGCGAGCAGCTCGTTTTCCGGATTATTTTTAAAGGCGGCCGGCGGGGGCCGTTAAACGCCGCGAATAAAAAAGACGGCGGCGGCGGTGGCTTCCGAGAAAACTCGCGGGATTGCGCGCTTGAATTATTTCTTTAAGTTCCCGAGTCGCGCGCGGCGGCGCGCTGTGAAGCTCCTCTTTTTTAGAGGCCGCTTCTTTTTTTTACAGGAAAAAAAAGGCCGAGTTTATTTCGTCGACGTCCGAGGCGCGCGGGGCTTGGATATTCTCCTCTCGCTTTGGGGGCTTCGCTGGAAGTTCCGGAGTTTATCTAGAACGAATGGGTGGCCGACGGAGAGAGACGGAGCTCGGGTGTTTGTGATGATAATACCTGAAAATTTCAAGTATTTATTGACTGAATATTATGCACAGCGTGCCGGTTATTGGTTTAGAAAGCGAGGCACGACTTTTTTTCTGGAGGAGGAATTTCCGCTGATGTATTATGGAATATAACACTGGTTTGTTTTGGTTAAAAGTTTGCTCCGTTTATAATACGATGTAATCGACAAAAAAGCTTACGCAGATAAGACCAATAAAACGCAAAATTTAATAGCGACAAAGCGCTTTTCAGCGAGAGTAAATTATGGTAACTAACTAATATTAACGATTTCCTGGCCGCCGCCGTCGAGCAGCTCGCCTCGAACTAATAAATAATACAAAGCAACTAAAAGAAGATAAACTCGTTCGTCTCTCGGCCGAGAGAGAGAGAGAGACAAATTCCCTGATGAATAATTAGCCCTGGGAACGTCGGCAAAGTACACAGTCCACTTAGCCGGGCAACACCTCAAACGCTAATACAATCGTGTGCCAGGCATCGGGCGAACGAATGCCGGAGCGCTAAAATATTTATCGCTTATCTGCAAATTGCTACATCTCCTACTTTCCTGCTCTCTCCTCTCTGTCTCTCTCTCTCTCTCTCCTGGCAGCAGCATTCGCCGGGGCACAAGTACATAGGGTGTAGGTAGACTAAGCGCCGGAGCTCTCTCGGGCACTAAATCTCACCCCAAGCGGCGGCGGCGGCGGCGGCGGCGTCCCCCTCGAGCCCAGTGGCGTAACTACGCGCGGATTTCCGCGGCTCTCCGGGCTTTTCGAAATTAGCTTAGCCCCCCGACACTCGAGCGAGAGAGAGAGAGAGAGAGATAAAGCGACGCTTGACGAGACGTGCAAACAGCCGAGGAAGAAGAGCCGCCGGCGGCGGCCTCTTTTTTCGCTCCCCCATCAGCCGAAGGTGCGGTGTGATTATACACGATAGATTAATTAAGTGATTTCGAGGTAAAGGGGGGAGATACGTCCTTTATTTAAAGCCATTCAATTTCGGAGCTCTCTCCGCCTCGTCGACGAGGAGAGGGAAGTGCTAAGCTCTTGAACGTTAATCGATGCTTTTTTAGTTCGATCTCTCGGCCGCCGGCCTTTTGTCGGGGCCAATGAATCATTCAAATTTTCCGCGGCACGAGCCGCGCGAGAGAGCTGGATGGAGAACAGGTTTTAGAAATTTAATAACGTCCAGCGTTTGTGCACTGCTCGTAAAACGGTGTTTCTTCAATTTCGTATATTATATATACGTTTCCGTTTCGAAACGCGACCTAATTATTTACTCCTCGACGCGGAATCCTTATTTATCGCGGACAATATAATTACGATAAATCAACGAAGCCGCGACGCGTGCTAAACGCGTATATAAATGGCCTCCGTGACCGAAAGTGAATAATTGGCGTCCGTCTCTAATGCAATTAAGCGGCTCCTCAAAGTTTCGCCGTCAAACGAACCAAAAATCCGACAATTTCCAATATCCTCCGACGGCCGAACGCCGAACGCCGAACGAGTCGGCGATATAATCGTAGAAAGCACTCCGTCACCTAATGATAGACCGCGTCTATCAGGCCTGGAAAAAGTCTTAATCAATATATATTCCGCGAGCACGAGGCTTCCCGGTAATTGACGGCGGACGCGTATATATATATATATATATGGAGAAAATCGCCGAATTAATCATCGATTTCTCGTGCGTATACCTGGGACGTCACGCGAGCCGATTGGGAAAATTGTTAATTGCACGACTCCCCCCCCCCTTTGTGTCCCTCGGAGGCAGGAGAGAGAGATCGGGGGTTGCGTGGAGGCGTTTCTTTGTTCGGAAGTAGATTAAGCGATAGCGAATCTTTGTGTCGGGGAAATGGCTTTTTGTTCGGGGAGGCGAGAGAGAGCTTTGTTTCTTTAAATTGGGGATTCATTGCCGGCGAATTAGGGGGGGGGGAGAGAGGGCGATTGCTCGATTTTACGTCTGTCAGTTTTTCGATTCTTGCGTGCAGTGTAGCTTCGAATGCTCGAGTCTCGAAGGTGAGGATGTTGCATGCTAGAAAATTCTAAATGGTATAATCTGAAATACGGCTTTGTGACGAATACCTTCGCCGTATTTTATCCAAAGAATTTGAAGCATTTTATCCTTTGGAAACTGCATTCAAGTCGAGTTTCCTTTTGAAGTTTTATGTAAATTGGCGCATTGCGAGAAAATAAAACTTCTTGTATCCCATTATTAAAAGGCGCGCGAAGGCAGGTTAAAATTATCATAATATCAGAAAGCTACACCTAACCGTTCCTTTGTTTGACCTTTAATCGGGATCTCTTTCTCTCCTTAATAGATACTTTTGGTGATAAATGATCCTTCTCTCTCGGAGCGGTCGTTTTTCTGGAAAAGAATAATGACCTTTTCGTCCCGCGTTGTTGTACGAGCACAATTTTTTGTTTCTCTTCTGCAGAATTTTGTATTATCAATTAACGACGAATATTAGATTGTCCAACAACTGTAAGCGACTTTAATTCAGTTTATAAATAGAGCCGCGTGACTCAAGTAAAATTCGACGCAATAACTGCTTTATCGGAAACTCTAGAAACCTCCAAAGCCACTCTATTAGTTCGCTAATCGAAGTACATCGCGCTCATTAAAATAAAAGCGATCGAATTAATCGTTCCGCAAGATATCCAATATAATTTAGCTAATAAAGATGGTCTGTTTGATGTTATTACAAATCAAATATACCAACGGTGCACAATTGTATATAATCAACGGGTCGATCGCCGTATCACCGGAGATAAATCAACGCTGCTTAATTAGTTTCCGAAACCATTCAACTTCCAAACCCTCCGCCCGCCGCAAGGGAAAATAAATTGATAACGCTCTTTACAATTTTTATCTCTCCCAATCCCCCGACTGCAGCGCAAAAACCAAAACCCTTCTCCCCCGTCGTCGAGGCGCCTCCCAAAAAAAAAAAACAGTCCACATAACCTCCTCGGCGAGCGCGCATTATAACCAAAGGACCTGAAGGGCGGCCGACTTTGTCAGTGCCTCCGCTGGATTAGGCCTTCGCCGAGTCTCTCTTTGCTCCGTCGCGAGGTGCATTTGAAAGCCGCCAGTTAGCGCTGGGGATTGTGACGCCGCCGACTCGTCGGCCAAATATAGATCGCAGGCCAACAAATCCGCCGTTGCCGCCGCCGCCGCCGCTGCGTGCGTATATACGTGCCGTGCCTCCCTCTGCGCCGCATCAGAAGCATCGGCTAACTGCATCGACAAACGCGCTTTGTGTACCCGCGGCACACACGGCGGCGGCGGCGGCGGCGGCGGCGGCGGCCCGATCGAGGCTGTGCTGCCTCTCTGTGCCTCTGCGCCTCTCCGTCGAGTATTGAACTGTATCGAGCGCCGCCTAAAATGGAAGCGAAAGCAGGCCTCCCTATTTGGAAGATGCCGCCGCCGCCGACGTCGTCGCTGCTGCCGCTGCTTCCGTTTTTTATTAAATAGAGGTGGAAAGGACGGGGCTTCGCATTAATTGGGTTTTAGCGATCGGCTGACCTCAAATCAAGGCTGACGGCGTCGAATGTCAAAATTTATGCTAACACCTGCTCTCTCTCTCTCTCTCGCTCTGTCTGCGAGCAAGCTGCCGCGGTATCCCCTCGAGCATTGCATTCCTCCGCGATGTTTTGCCCTCGGCTCTCGCGCTCGTTTACGGCCGGGCTGATAAATTTTACTTGGGATATTCACCGACGGGAGTGTAAAAGAGAGTTTCCAGAATTTTAGTTGAACTCATTTGGTTCAACCTAATTATAATCCTCCGCGAGGAGTCTTATCGAATTTATAAATATCCGCAATTTTCTATCGGTCTCGATGCGCCTCTTCTCGGCTGAATAAAAGATGGCTCCGGCAAACGTTCCTCCCTCAGCTTCCTCCGGTCGAAAATCCAAAAAGGTATATATCCGAGTCCTCGAAACCCGAAACACCGTCGAAAGAGCAGCAAAACAAAGGAAAAGCAAGCCCCGGCGAGAGCTCCGCGTCATATTCAGCAGCGGGAAAACAATTAGCCGAAGAAATTGAATCCCCCCTCCGATATATCGGACGAAAAAGAGGGACTCTCCGGCTCGCGCTCCGAAAAATAGAGCGGCTTATACGACCGAGAGAGAGAGAGAGAGAGAGCGAGAGAGAGATCGGCAGGGTAGATTAAGTGTTCCCCTGCCCCTCTCTCTCTCTCCCCCCGCAGTTTTCCCTTTCGATTTACATGTAGTTACGCCAGTGGAGTAGCTTCGCCCCTCGCTGCGCCGCCGCCGACGCCGCCGCCGCCGTCGGCCTGCAGTTAATGTGTTCCGGGGTAGAAACCGACCTCCCCTCGCAGCGGGGACGCGGCGGCGGGAGAGAGAGAGAGAGAGACGGGAGGGAGAGGGAGGGGGAGGATCTTGCCTGGCTCGATTCGCCTTCGCCGGAGCGCCTTGGCCTCTTCCCCCCCTCTCTGTCTCTCTCTCTTTGTCTTGGAAATTAGAGGAGGATTACCGAATTCCCCGGAGAGAGGACCGAGGAGAGAGAGCTATATTGACTCTTTCGCTTTTATCCCGCGCGCCTCGTCCGGCTTATTTCCGCGGGTTAATAGCGTCAGCTGATAACGGGGTCGCGCTCGGCGATAAAGAGGAGAGAGAGTCGCGTAAAGCGAGGCGTGTAATATCCTCGATTCGAGGATGGTTCGCCGGGAGGCTACACTGTGTGTGTGTGATGCAAGGAGCGGAGAGGGTCAATGACTCGAACACTGCAGGCTACTGATTTACCTCCGCTCCGCACGCGAGTCTATTTTGCAGTCTGAGCTCTGCTTTCGAAAAGCGCAATGTAATCGCTGGTTCTTCGGTTCGGAAGCGACGCGGTTCAAGCTACGCGGATAAATGAAAAAAAAATCTTGCAAAAGAGGAGCGTTAGAGAAAGAAACGGTTGGCGAATGAAAACGTTTAAAGTTCGAGTAGCCACCGGCGGGTAATTAGGTCGTGCGTCCTATACACGTGTTGTTCGCGCACAAAGCTCTCTCTCCCGACCCTCCTCTCCCTCTCGGACTTGGGTTTTAACTCTTTTTCGCGGCGTTGGTCTTTTACACGAGGCGCTTTTAGCCTATACACGCGGCGAGAGCGCCCCGCACATATATACCTGCCGCTGCCGCTGCTTCTTCTTCTTCTTCCTCTTCTTCTCCGCTCGAGTTTACACAGTTGCTCGAGCGAGGTTACCTAATTATCCGTGAGTTAGTCCAATGACGAAACGACTCCGAGCATCGTTACGGAGCTCTCTCTCTCTCTGCTCTTTTTCTCTTTATTTTGCGAGAGCTCCGCGGCTGCCTGGAATTCGGTGGGAAATAAAATTTATCGGCAAGCTCGTTTTCTGCTTTTTAATTATATACGTGCACCTCTTTGTTTTACAGTTTGGATATATTCGAGGCTGAGTTTTGCTTGTTGCTGGAAAATTCGAGCGAGAGAAAATGGTTGAAACGTTTCGGCGGTCTTTAAGGGTATTAGTTTTAATTACATGTCGGTGTTTATTTAAAAATGAAAAAAACGCTGTTAAGGCATTATTAGCAATTTCGAGATAATGCCAATAATTTATAGGAACATTAGTTCTCTTTGCAAATGCGACAAGCTCACGAGAATATTAAGTCGGTTACGCCTGGATGATTCTTTAGTAACGCGAATCGCGCGATCTTGATAGAAATAATTTACGATATTAAAACAATTTTACTTTCAAATTTTTACTTCGGTACGTCTTCAATTTTGCTTGATTCAAAATTCACACTCCGATAACAATTAAATTAGTTTGGAGTTATATCTGACCTTCGAGTCAAATTGAATAATAACTTCTGCGTATAATCAATGACTATTTTTACATTTATAAATCGAAACGATAACGTCTAAAAGTAGTAAAAATTTCTAAACTTCACTATTCTATTATGTAGAATCTAAATCCATATTCGAACCTTTAATAAAATTTACCCTCCCGAATCCGTCTTCGATCATCGCTCCTCAAAACGAGCTCCTCCCCGGTACCCTTCCGCTTCCTTATCGACCGCCGCATTCACCTCCCTAATCATCGCATTAAAGTTACAAGAACGCTCGAGCGCCATTCAACGTCGGAGCTCCGTAAGAAAAGCCAGACTCTCGTAAAAGGGTCAGGCCGCAGCAGCTATATCGCGCTCTCGCTTCTCTTTCGTCGCGGCGGAGGCCTGGCGATGTAGGCCCGACACTCGTCGAGTGTGTTTGCTCGGAGAGCGTATATTATATACCGAGTCGAGTCGCTTCTGTGTGTCTTCGCGTTAACAGCGGAGAAGAGCTGCGACGCGATCGGCTCGTGGCGCCTCCTCCTCCTGCGCCGCTCGAGAGAGTCAAGGATTTTCCCGGGCTATTTTTGGCTACCGGGTTATATACGATGAGCTGCGTGACCGGCGTTTGTTTGGGAAAAAAACGTGGGATTCGATCGGAGTATATGGTGTTGCGCAATTGCTCGATATTTGTAAGTGGTTTTATATTTTGCGCATCGGAGGATTTTCGCGTTGCTGCCTATTCCGTTCGAGCGTGAAACGGTTTCCTCGAACGCTCGGCAATCGAGCAGCTCGATTATTCAGAGCAATATGCATAATTATCAGTAATTAATTTTGCTTGTTTTGATAAAGAACGTTTGCCTTTCACCGGCGAACCTTCCCACGTAATTCCGACACAAAATACAAATTTCTCCAATCGACCGATAACCTCGCAGAAAAAGCTGCCAAGCAGCAGCAGCAGTCCAAGAAAAGGGCTCGCCTTCGAGGCCCCGAAAATTTACATATCTCAGGGACCATCGCTCTCGCGACAATAGCCTCCCCGAAGCTCCGCCGTCGATCATCCGGCCGGGCGCGCGCACAAACTTTTGATCTGCCCGCCGACGGGGCAGAAAATCAGCCGGACGTGGGAGTATACAGTCGCTCTCCGCTCTCGCCGGGGGGTTAAACGCGGGCCGATCTCTCTCTCTCTCTCTCTCTCTCTCTCCGCAGAGCCTTTTGATTACTGCGAGAGGCGAGGCTTCGCGCTCCGCGGATTCGCAATGCGTATGCTAATGCGAGAGAGAGAGAGAGCGGGCATTGTGAGTCGAGGAGCGCGCTGTTTAATTGTCCGAGCGGAGCGAATCTGGGGTTTTCGTCTTCCGCCTCCCCGCGGCCGGGGATGTAATGATCCGCGCTGCTCTCGAAGAGCAGCTTTTCTCCTCGGGGAGATTTTTTCGGACGATTGTGGGGGGAAGGGCGGCTTTGTGTTTTTCGACTCTCTGCTGAAATTTTCGACGCCGGTCATTTGATTCGATGACTTTCGAATATGGCTTTTCTTCGGGCGCGTGGTATTGTTTCCCTTTAAAACTCGTTTTCTGTATCTTGGATCGAGGCGTTTTTTGAAAAGGAATTTTTTTCAAATCTGCTCAATTATCCTCAAGATTCTCGCCCGTCACAAAAATAAAGTTAATCTAGCCTTTGAAAGTATCATAAAGACATGCACCTTCTCCCAATCTACAAATCGTAAATCACACTTCCCCTCTTCCCTCTCCAAAACCCAGTCCTCTTCGATCTGCACCATCCTCCAAACATTAGCCTCTCTCGCCTCGAGCCAAAAAAAACCTGCGAAAATATCAATGACCCCCCCAATAAATTACCTCCCCTCGGAACCGTTCGGAAGAAGGTGCCCGCTAGCAGGTAGCCCCTCTCTCTCTCCTGCGCAGGCGCGGCAGGCTAATTGTTCCAGCGCGCTTTTCACCTGTTATCGTCCACGTGCATCTCATCTGGGCTCGCTCCCGGCTAACGACGCGCCGGCAGTCGTAAATCCCCTCCGGACGTCGCTTCGTCGTCGTCGTCGGTGATTTGTTCGGGCCGGTCGTTTTGCGCGCCGGAGACACTGTAAATTTCCAGTCTCTCTCTCCGTCATTATTTCGGCAACAGGTTAGCCTATTCTCTGTCGCGCGTCGCGTCGCGCTTTTCCGCACCGTGGCCGAATTGTGCAAGACACGTCTGGAGAGTTTACTGCTTCGGCAGCCGGTTTATTTACGAGCGTTATATGCCTCTCTTCGATATAGTTTTATTAATTTTCGTGCGCCGCGCGTTTATTGTCCCCCCGCCGCCCGTCGCCGACGAGCTTTGAATATGTTTTGTATCTGTAATGCCATTGTGCGCGCGCGCCCGCGCCACCTTTCACAATGCTTGTTTATTAAACTTGACGAGAATAATGCGGCTGTTAAATTGAAATCGCGCCGCTTTAACGGCCGAAATTATGGTTCGTACTATCGATACGCGCGAGAGGTTATTTCTTTACTTCGCCGCTCGGTTTAATTTCGAAATTTCCCAATGTACACGTCGTTTTACAAATTTCTTTATCTCTCGCCTCGTGTAGCCAAACAGATCAGTTCGAAAATCGACTACACAAGTAAAGACGCTCGAATGATCGAAAAATTAAAAATTCAAACGATAAGCGGCTTATCAGTCTTATATTTACCTGCTATCAAAGACGGAAAAAAAAAGCTCCCCGATTATGCAAACGATCGATCTCCAAGTAATCCTCCGAAAGTCGAGCATCTTATCTGGGCGTCAGTCACTTTCGAGCCGCGAAAGAGCGGCGTATAAATAGCCCCGCGCCGGCCGATACACTTCGATTAAACGCGGACGACCGGCTAGAAATGAGCGAGAGAAAGGGGCTGCAATAACCCATTAAAGTCGCACTCTCTCTCTCTGTACTACCCCGGCCGCAGACATCCTCTCCCGCGGCTCGGCGCGGGTTCCAGTTAATTTAGCCCCGAGTAAACACCAGTTAAACTTTTAATCGCAGTCGATCGCCTAGCCGTTTCCGCCGCGGAGTAGCTTGCCTGCCTGCGCCTCCGTTTACGAGACGATTAATCGCTTAACGTCTCCGGGGCCGATTTTCAAGTTTCGACGTAATCTCGCTCTCAGCTCTCGTCGCTTTATTTCGCCTCTCTCCCGCTTTCGGTTAAATAATAAGGCCGCTTTATTTAGTGGCCGCAATTGGAGATATATATACGGGCCGACGGCTACGAGTGAGATGGAAATTTTATGGGCCGCCTGCTATCGACAGTTTGCTTTTTAGGGTTTATAATAAAACGCGCGTCGAGCGCCGCTGCGACTTTGTTCCTTTGTTCTTTTATTGCGGCCGAGCTGCGGCTGAGCAATATTTAATTATTAAAATGTTGCCTTTCGCGGCTCTTGTAAAACTTTTATTCGTCGAAATTCCCGGCGAACGAGAGGCGTAATTCGGGTAATTGCATTATTACACGCGAATAAAAAAAGTATGTAGGAAAATTTTAGAAAAACCTCTTTCATTCCGCACTTTGAAAAAAAGTGTATAAAACCGAAACGGTCTGCTTTCAATGCTCCTTTTTAAATAGAGTACATAAAAATTGTGCCGTAGCAAAAAGCTTTTATTCCTTTATGCAAAGTGGGAAACCAGCTTTTAATGACAATACTCCGTACACACGAAAAAATGCGCAGTCTTACGCCGCCCTAATACGTACTCCTTAATTACAAGCGCCCCGGCACCGCGAGGCTCAATTAATTTTTTCCCCCGATCGCGCTCGTGAATTCGCGGAAATAAGAGGGAGAACGAGAGCCGCCCTTCGTCGGGCGTTTTCTTTTTTTCCACGGGGTGGGCGCTTTTTGCCCGTCCAGAACTACATCTCTCCGCGGCGGCGGCGGCGGCGGCTCGATGAAAAACTGGAACTCGCGCCGCTCGCCAACTGGGTTAGATATCGGGTTGGGTTGGGTAATTATAAACCCCGTCGGCGAGCGGCGCGCGGATGCGACACACTAAAATTACGCTCGAACTTCCGAGTATAGCCGATGCATCGCGACGGGCTGTTTGCGCTGCCATTCTAGTCTATTTTCGAGGGGCTGCACCGCGCACGATTATATAGAGACGCCGCTTTCGCGCCGTCGAGCTTTGACAAATACCGCGGAGGTGTATTAATATAATGCCTGGCACTTTTAATTCGAATGGCATATTCGGTCGAGAGTCGAATGTTGAATCAACGGATCGGAGATTTATCATTCGTTGCGGAGATTGGAGTAGTGCGCGTAATTTATAGCCTTTATCGGCTTGGAAATGAAAAAAAAATTTAATTGTAAACGATTATTTTTAGCGCTAATAAAATAACAATTACAAAAATCACCGCGCGGCCTTATCTCGCGGCGAGTGAAAGGTATAACGCGTACAGTTAAAATGATCATGTACAGTTTTCGTTATACGCCCATTTCTAATGGCGAAGATAAAAGCTACTTTCTATCGTGTTTCCGAGTATCGTTCGCTATCAAAAGCTCATATATTTACTCGACTGTAAACCAGGGAATTCAGCTCCGAGCCAGATAAAGTTCAAAATTACTCACAATTCCACATTTCAATGTACGTCTAAGCGGCCAAAATCAGCGCCGAAACACTTCCCTCCCCTCTCGAGCACATCATCGCTTACCCCGGCAATCCGCCTCGCGATTTCCACTCCCGGCCTCACTTCACTCTTCAATGAAACAATATAATCAAAGGATTATATAGAAATATGCATATCAGCCCGGATATATGGGGAGCCGTTCCCAATTCGTGCAGCCATTGTCGCGAGGACGTCGAGTGCGAGCGAAGACGCCGAGAGCAAAGGAGCTTTGCCGCTTACAATGCTAAACAGCCCGACCGACATATATCCGAGCTCAGTTTCGACGCGTCTCCGCACCCCGACCGCTCGGAGAGGCGCCTCCTGTGTCGGGTCACTCTACAAACCAAAAATTATACTCCCATTAAAATACCGAGGAGAGGACATCTTGCAGCCGAGCTCCCCGCAGCCCCCGATCGACCCTTCCACCGACGTCACCCACTTTCCCTCAGCCTCGAATCTTCACGGCGCCTCCCGCGGAGAGAACGCCGCCTCCCGGGGGGGGACGTTGACTCTCGCCCGCGGCGATAATCCAGCGGCCGTCGCGGACAAAGCGGCGGCAATTCCGCGGCGCAGCGAGAATGCGGCGAAGAAACGGCGGAGCGCAGTCATCATCGTTACCGCTAATGAGAGCGGCCGCCGTTCTGCTCCCGAGGACGGAAGCTGGCCGCGTTTGTACCTGGAGCCGGATATTTAGCGCCGATTCCGGAGGATTCGGGACAGACACTTTTCTCCGGGGACGAATATTGATGGATTGGGAGCGCGGCCTTAGGGGGGCGCTTGGCGGGATTTCAAATTGCCGGCTGCGCGCGGATCTTATCTTTACGGGGTGATGCTGTTTTGAAGCGGGGAGCAATAATTCAAAGGAAATTGCGGGAAAATGCTGGTGATTAATGTTGCGCTTTTGTTTCTCTGTTGCAGGTAAGATATCTTCCGGTGTTACTGTGGCTCTTGACCTTGGCTTTTGCAAGTATGAAATTGCAGTATTTATTGTTAACATCTAAATGATCAGTTGATCAAAATCCATATCAGCTCTGCATTGATCTTCAAAAAAAAAAAAAAAAAAAAAACACTTCTCTCCACCCGGCAATAAAATTAGTCCAACGATTGCATAACCCACTCAAAAATCCGATCGCTCGCAAGCACGCGATTCCCTCCCGAATCGGCCGAAAAATGCCACCTCGATAAGATACGTGTGCCGACCCGAATAACATCCCCCCACCTTCATTTAAAAAAAAAAAAAA
>UCOM01002115.1:0-30208 GCA_900474385.1 Ormyrus pomaceus | reverse complement strand
ATGGCTACACGTTTGTTTACAAAAGTTTTCAACATTTTTAAAAATATTCTTGTGACACTCACAAAAAAAAATTATGTTCGATACTAGTGTTTAAGTTGATTATTTATCTCGCGAGACATTTTTCGCCCGAGCGAAGCAAGAATAATCATCTTCCACACCCATGTCGAAAAGTACTAAAAATACGAAAAGTATCGGCGAAAAATGCTCACATTTTAAATATAAGAATTTAATCTACATTTACATTGTATATTTACTTATTAATCCTACAAAATTTTAATTACATTCTTATTTATCATATCAATTTTAATTTTAATTCTTATTAAAATTATTTCACCAATGAAATTGGGCAAATATTGGCGACCAGGCCAAAAATAATCGTGAAATTTCCCACAGGGATCTAACGTCCAAAAAAGCAGAAGAAGAAAATGCGTTTTATACACACATATTATATCCAAGACGTTTGTCAAAGAAATCTACAAATACTGTGGTGATTTCGGGAGAAAGTTAGGGGTCGACGTATAAGTTATTTGATTTTCCTGCATGACTAATATCGTGATGAGCCACTGCGAAGCTCTGAACCTGACACTGGAACTTTTAACAGTAAAGACTTCGATATTATCTTATGCAGTACGTAACACGACCTGATTAGCCTAGCCTTAAGGGGGGTCTTGCACGAAATATAGACCATATTTGTTAATTTCATATTTCAACTATTTAATGTTTAATAATGTGATTGGCCATATATGTTAAAGAGGTGTTCCCTACGAACCGAATAAAAATTTAAAAGCTGTAAATATCACTCAACAAATGCAGATATAGTTCATTAAAAAAATAATCGTTTAAAACATGGGAATGTTTTGTTTTTCATTCAATTTTAATTTGGAAGGTTTCATTTTCTTCCTTATTCAATTTCAAGGGGAGTTACCAATGCAAAAACTATGGTATTTTCAAAACCGGTAAAGTTATATTCACTTGTTTATAGATTTCTCATCAAATTTCATAGATTTAACGAGGATTCAACGATAAATCTATAAACAAGTGAATATAACTTTATCGGTTTTGAAAATACCCTAGTTTTTGCAGTGGTAACTTTTCCTGAAATTGAATAGGAAGAAAATGAAACCTTCCAAATTAAAATTGAATGAAAAACGAAAAACATTTCCATGTTTTAAACGATTATTTTTTTAATGAACTATATCTGCATTTGTTGAATGATATTTGCAGCTTTTAAATTTTTATTCGATTCGTAGGGAACACCTCTTTAACATATATGCCCAATCACACTATCAAACCTTAAATAGTTGAAATATAAAATTAGCAAATATAGTCTATATTTCGTGCAAGATCCCCCTTAAGAGACTTAAAAAATACTTAAATAAAAAAAACATTCAACATCATCATCAGCTCAACCATAAATAAAGTTGGAATATATAATTAACATGCAGAAAATATATTATACGATTCTTTCAATAACATGTTTTTTTTCAGCGCATAGTCAATAGTTTCTTTCAAATTCTTTAAAATACAAATACCCAAAAATCGTCTAAATTAACCTGAAAGCTCCCCTTCCTCATCCTATTTCCCCCTCCATTACCTTACCAACTAAACCCCGGAACCGAAAACTCCCAGACTCCGATAAAAGCGACTCCACGAAAAACGAAATGCCGCCCGCGGTCATCTGAGATGCGCGAGACCATCATGACGATTTATCTTCTCTCCGCGAGAATCTCCGAGATAAGGCCGTCCGCGGCCGGGGGGTCAAAGTGTAGCGGCGTATATCGCGCGTCGGCCGCCAGTGGAGTAGGCGATAATCTCGGGGAAGGTCGACGAGCGCCAGTTTCGGGCCGAAAAATTGCCGAGCGAATGGGAAAATGCAGATCAAGGACAAGAGGGCTATTGTCATCGGCGCCTCGAACGGCCTGGGGATGGCCTTCGGCAAGGAGCTGTTGCGCAACGGCGTCGCGGTGAGTTCTCGGGGACGGAGGCGTTCTCTCTTTTTGGGGGATGAGACAGTTTTTCGAAGCGCTCGCACTTTGCGATGGCGAGGCAAACTGTAATCGTGTATGATGGCTGGTTAAAAAGCATTTGGTCGTTAGAATATTGTGGTGCGCACGTGAATTGCCTTATTTTTCTGTGATGGTGAAAAATAGCAGCTGTTGCGACACGCGTTTCCCAATTTATGATCAACGTCATTTTTGTTTACGAGTACACTTGTTGCTGTAGCTGATGTTGCGCATTGAATGTCCAAATGTCATACTTAGGCTACAAATGATTAAGCAAGATTTAGGCTACTTGTTGAATTATTACACAACGATTAAAAAAACAGACACGATTACGAATTTGAGTTAAGAACTGTTTTACTTCTTAAAAAGAGCATGATTTATCGTTGCATAGTCAAAATTGAAAACTAAATGAACTATAATACATAATATTCAGTTTTATTTGAAAACTTCTTTATCGTCTGTGATGCATACGTTGTACAATTGTTTACACAACAAACGATAAGAAACGCGATATTGATATAAATTTGAGTACATAATATAGGCATAGTTTTCTTTAACAGGTAATGTAGGCAATTTAAAACAACCGCAGCTGGTAAAGTCGATTCATTTGAAAATATATTCTAATCGTTAATAATTTATCAAATTTGAAAAATTTCATCTTTCATTTTCAGCGCGTCATAATGGTAGACTCAGACGAAACCATTGGCAAGTCTGAAGCGGATAAACTGAACGAAGAATTTGGCCGCAATCGTGCAAGTTTCGTCAGCTGCGACGTAACCAAAGGATCTGAATTTGATGGTTTGTCAAAATAATGGTGTACATGTATAAAGCTTTATTAATCAGTGCAATAACTCGAGTTACTTTGTTTACAGCCGTTTTCAAAGATGCAATAAAGACGCTCGGCGGATTGGACATCATCGTCAATAACGCCGCGATGATAGACGAAATAAATTTCCACAAAACAATAGACACCAACGTTGTGAGTAAATTTCTAAATACCGGAAACCAAAGCAGACTTACGATTGGATAGGTATAGGATGTTTTCAAGCAAAATTTTTCTTTATAGACATCGGTGTTTCGAGCGAGCATGATGGGGGTTCAGCAGATGGGCAAGGACACTGGCGGCAAGGGAGGTGTCATCGTGAATGTGGCCTCGGTTTTGGGGCTCGAAGCTTTTCCTCAACTCCCCGTTTATTCGGCTACCAATCACGCCGTGATTGCTTTTAGCCGATCCTTTTCGGTAAGCCGTTTCTTTAAACTTGATTATACAGTTTCGAGAGACTATTTGTAGAGATAATTTGTAATACCTCAGGACACTACTCGTCATTTTTATTGGCACGAAAGCTATAAATTCTTGAAAGATTTATGCGTTCGCGGTACAAGATCAGTTTTCTTTCCAGCAACCCTACCATTACCAGAGGACAGGAGTCAGAATAATCGTGCTGTGTCCCGGACTGACTGAATCTCCCGTGCTCGAAAATCTGAAAAGTGAAAAGTACGTTCCGAGAAAGGAAGAACTTATGGAAGCCATGAAGGACATTCGCCCTCAAAGGTAAATATTCGAAATTTTAACATTGTACAATTAGAAAAATGATATTCTTTGCCAATGCTTACTTATTGAATTTATTAATATACGTTATTATCTTTTTTTCAGGGCCGAAAGTGTTGCTCATGCATTAGTATACGTCATAAGATGCGCGCAGAATGGCAGCGTCTGGATCACCGAGGATGGCAGACCTGTTTACGAGATTCAAATGCCCGACACTCTGCCCACAAAGTAACATTTTTATTTTCCAAAAAGTGCAGCTGAAAATATGGATCCCGTGATTTTTCATCGAAAAACTTGCCGATCGTTGTATCGAAATTGTTTCAAATGTAAATAAATGCAAAGATTTAAAAAAATTCTTTTTGTTTGATTAAGCAAACCGACGGCAAATTAAAGTTTTAAAATATATTTTTGAATAAAGCGGCGAGATTAATTAACGGGTATCAGCCCGATGTTAAACAAAGAAAAATAGCTTTTATTGAAAAAAAAAGTAAACACTGATTTCCAATTCATCCGAAAATATGAATCGATTGTGTATACTTTCTATTTACTCTTACCTTTATCAGCACGTATCTCGGTCCCTCTGACCGCAAAGTCAATAGCACAAAAAAACCCAATCTCACCGCGTTGTTCTCTTATTTTATAACAGTTTAAATCTTCCCTTCGGTCGCTTCGTTTCCCACTGAAATTGTCGCTTACGTCTGTCGCAAGTTATCGAAATGAGAAAATTTTTTTGTCGCGTCTGCCAATTCTTAATTAAAGAACTGCGAGAAAATAATTGAATAGATAGTTTTTTATTTTGCGTTTGACGACTGTCCAAGATGCCGTGCTTTAAAAAACACCGTTGCTGCTGCTTATAAAAAAATGAGTTTGACGGAGCGGTAAGACAAAATTCTTTAGTACTAATTTTGAATATACTGAAAATATTTATTGATCGTTTTAATTTTCTCAATATCTGCACAGTGATTTTATTGACTTTTATATATTTTTAGAATTTACGGTGTCTTTTTTATTCGCGACACCGGAAAACCGGAAGTCGGGCTGTATGCAAGCAGACCCACGATTTGGGGGATCGTGATATTCAGCGTAATCATTCCAATAATCTGCTCATTTGGAATTATTGGGAACACTGTTAATTTTCTTGTTCTTACGAAAAAAAATTTAAAAGAATCTACTTACACCTATCTAACAGGTAAAGTTTAAAAGTATGTAATTATTATTGGGCACTTCTGATTTTAAAAATACCAAAGCATAGTTGGGTTGGCTTGGGTAGTAAAGTTTAAAGATTCAACACACAGCAGAAAAGAATCATAATTCCAATGTACGATCTAACTTTTTTAATAGGGATCGATAAACATCGTGAATATACTTGTCTCTTAATTCAGACCAACGATGAGTGATGCTCTTCCGTCCATAAATATAATAAAGCAAATTAGTTTTCTAATGTTAAAATATGAAGGAAGCCGCGTCCGTTCGTACTAACGCTCGATTATTCAGAAGTTATGTGCTCTTTTAGCAAAAATCTAAGAAAAATCGATTTTTGTTTAATCACATATAACTTCTCAACTAGTACTGTATTTTAACTAATGGCATTCAAAAGGTGAGATCAAATCCTATCAATTAGAAAAAAATTACATCAAAAAACCTTTATTAGTTCAAAGTTATAACTAAATAAAAATTTGCAATAAAATTAGGCTAAAGTTACATAAATAGATTTTTTATGTTATTTTTAATGGTCATTCTTTGTTTGACTATAACTTTTGAACAAATAAAGATTTTTTGATGTAATTTATTTCAATCTATAGGATTTGATTTCATCTATCGAATGCCAATAGTTAAAATGCTGTACCGTTAACTGTTGAGAAGTTATACGTGATTAAACAAAAATCGATTTTTCTTAGATTTTTTATAAAAGAGCACATAACTTTTAAAAAATCGATTTTAACATTAGAAAACATATCCTAAAGTTACAGGAAAATCGATTACCCAAATGTCATACACTCTCCTTGTAAATCATAAATCCGCCTCATTTAACCAATTACGTTTTTAACATTGATGTACCTTAACACGAATCAGTGCTCGCCGTTGCCGATTTGGTGACCTGTATCCTGCTGCTATTCTCCGGCTTGGCTCGGGGCGTCTTCTGGAGCAGACGCGGCTGGTTGGACTTCGACGTGTTCGTTCACTTACCCCTCGGCACGATCTCCTCAAACATAGCTGTCTTGGCGGCGATTGGCGTCGCTATCGATCGGCTCGTTATAGTGTTGGGGTAAGCGAACTATTTGCGAGATAAGATCGAAGATATTTAAGACACTGCTCGAGGCAGTCATTTTTTTATTATTATTCTGATCTTGAATATAATTAAATGACAAAATAATGGATTTATTACGAAAAGAAGCTGATAACTGGAGGTATCAATAAATCTTACTATCCATTGAATAAAATAAAACGTACTTCAGTTGACGTTTCGTATTTAGTACCCCATCAGAATTGTTAACTTTCTATGTTAGATGAAACGATTGTTTTACCTACTAAAAATTTTTTCTGACGAGATACACTCAAAAAACGATCCTCTTATTACAAAAGGAATCCGCTTGTCAGAAGAGGAAATTCTTCTCAATATTTAACCTACCGGATTTCTTCTTGTGATTCACGAAAAATCCTGTCCAAGTCAAGTTGCATGCTCACAAAAGGAAATTAATTAGTTACTAAAAACAAGACGTCTTTAAGAAGACCCCGGTATAAAGCCCCGCCTCCGGCGAGAAAGTTTTTTTTCCCCAAAGGGGAAAACAAACCGCCAAGGGCGGGGCTTAGCGGAGTGTTTTTATAAAAGTTTTTTTCCCCTTTTTTTCGTTTGTGAGCATGCAACCTGATTTAGAGAGGATTTTCCGTGAGTCACAAGAGGAAATCCGCTAGGACAAATATTGAGAAGAATTTCCTCTTCCGACAAGCGGATTCATTTTGTAATAAGAGGATCGTTTTTTCAATGTACGTGACCATTTAAGGACGAACCACAAAAGGTCAAAAAACAAGTTAATTTATACCTCATCGTCTATTTGTTATTCGATCAAAGTGCATAATACCGTTTATTTAACTTTTTCAGACCGGTAAAATGTTCTCCGCCGAGATTCTGCAGCCGCCCTGTTGCAAGAATGGTGATGTGCGCTTCCGTGATTACGGCCAACGCCATCAACATTCCATTCTTTTTCATTTATACGTTCGACAGTAAAGGGGACGTCGTAGCTAATCAATTTTGGGACTCGCGGTAAGTTTAAGTCACAAAAAATTAGTATTCTAATTATTATTTATGTATTGTCGACCACAGTCTTGTGCTACTTCGTATTTATTTTATTTACAAATGTACATCTTTCAAAAAGACACAGAAAAAGTGTCGTTATACCCTCGGCGCGTTTAATTTGTTAAAAAATCCGACAAATCTTTTCATTGTCATTCATCAAGAAAAGCTTTTCAAAAATACTTGTAATCTTTAATTTAAAAATTATATACTGCTGTGATAATCTATACAGTGAGATTGGATACGTCGGTACACAACTTATCCGCGCATAGAACCAACGACAGTGACGTACGATATCGACTTCTTAAACACCTGAAAACGAGTACAAATTTTTCAGGCACTATTTCAGAGAAGTAATGTGAGCTCGAAATACTTACGAATGCAAAGCTTTCCAAATTTAAGACAATCAATTGCCCAGCAGTGAATTCGCAGGGAGTCAAACTGCGCAACATCATAATGTTCAGCAGCCTCTTCGTTCTCGCCGACGTGTTAAACCACTCGGAATGAAATCTACAATCCAATTAGAATGTAGCCATTTCAGTTTAGATGAAAGCAGGCCGAAATTCGACTCACGCTGCATTCTGTATGTTCGCGCTGCTGTCGATGACCCTTTGGCCGGGGCTCATGTTGTACAGCAAGTGAAACGAGAACCCGACGTAAAGCATCGTCATCCTGGCCGTTTGCTTCATGTTATTCTTCTCGAGGTTCAGCATGGTCTGTAATTTTTCGGGAATGTTTATAAAATCGGGCGATTTCGTTGGAAAAGCGCGGGCTTTGCTCTTACGTTAACGGCGGTGAGACTGACGACCGCCGTGTTCATCGTGACGATGAAGAAGTATATGAACGAGTAGCTCCCTTCTATGAGATTGACGAACCTGCGCAACCAGAAAGCGGAGTGTAATTTGGGGAATACGCTCCTCCGCCGAGGGAAGCGATCGTTTCACTTAACTCTATAGCTTCTTTGTGCAGCAAGATAGCCTCGCACATTTGGTTATAAACCTGCTTCTCTTTTTCCTCTTCGCTCGCGAATTCATTGCTGGATGCCAGCTCCGTTGCTTTCTGTATCCGATGTCTGAGGAGTAAATTGAGAGAAAGGTATGCAGTTCTTGGAAAAAAATTGAGGTTCTGCAGGCGGTGCAATTGTGTTGTGCAGTGTCATTGTACGAAAATGTCTCTCGGAAATTGTTTTGAAAAGGATACCGATTGACGAAGAATGTGCGTGAAATTTATATTCAAAAAACGCAAGTTAAAAAAGTTAAAAGAATAACTGTTATTTGAGAATTAAAGTTCACGTCCTCGTGAAATAAAATGACACGCTGCACAGACGATTCACCGTCTGGCTTAATCAGACTGCAACTACTTAATTCGAGCACTGAAACTCTTTCTTTGCAAATTTCTCACCAGGATCTCTAATCAATTCAATTTAACAATAATATATAAGTAAAACTGTTGCGCTCTTTCCAAAGGCTTGCCGAGAGAAACCCACGAAAGACCGCGGCATCCAGCTTCTTTACTGCCAAATCGAACGCGGGACGATAAAACTTACTCGACTATGGCGAAGAGCCCGCAGGAGTGCTGGACGCACTGGGTGTAGGTCGTGTCGAAGGTACCGTAAATCTGAACCGATAAAATGCAGACTATCCAGCCGTGAATCGTCAGCTCGAAGTAGTACTTCTGATCGTCGATGAAGTACTCGGCGAAGTAGGGGAAGGCTCTCGGCCGCGTCTCGTTCAACGGGTCGATCATGTCCAGGAATATGGGCAGAAGTGGCAGAGTTATGTACCCGACTAAGATGATGTTTATCGGTACTGAAACAGTTCCAAGCGGAATTGCGGATTTAGAGTTGCGGGTCCGCGAAAATAACTGTGAATTTGTTCTTAAAAATAGTTGGTGCAGTATATTATGATTGTAGCTATCATAGTTCTATAAACTCTTGGAGGGTCATTAAAATGTGGTTTGTAACGTGAGATATTAAATTTAATTATAATTTATTATTTAATTATAAATAATTCTTCCACGAAAAATATTGTTTTAAAAACTGAATTCATTTAGTGATCAGGTTTAAGATTCAAATCTCCCTGGGAGAAATTTAATTGGACCCAAAACTAGAAAATAGGTAAAACAAGTGGCTATAAATTTTTAATTTAAATGTAAAGTTTTTGCACTTTATTACGCTCCTCGCCTGTTTTTTCACTCACTTCAAACAACATATACCAGTAGGATAGGTATTAAATACTTTACTTTTCTGCAACTAATAGTAAAACCCGAAGATCGCGAAAGAAAACGTTACATTTAAGTTATAAATTAAGTAAGAAAACTACCTATATTATAGATTTTTGCTTTTCCAATACCTTTTAATAAGGTATTAAAGGTTTTCTATAAAGGTTTTTTTTGTTTTTGTTTTGTTTTTTTTTTCTAAAGCTTTTCTTGATTTAAATAGTATGAAATATATTATTCAAATGAAATAATTGCTTTACTGATATATCCGAGTGTCAGCTGTCGACCCATTTCACCATATTGTTGCAATATCTGAAGTTCTTCGCCCTTTTTTAACGATTTCCAATGATCTGCAATTTTTTCGTATAGATACATCATCTACGAATAAAATGTCGACTTACTTAATATTTAAACTAATTATTCAATTTAATACGAACGTGGAAAAAATTGGTTACCTATAATTAATGGATTGGTTATTTATTCGACTGAGTTTCAATAATGTTAAAAAATTTGTTAGCGTAATAATAATAATAATAACAAGGTTATTGTAACTCACTAATTGATTACCACAATGGAAACAGTTGATAGTGTTTGTAACCAATTCTTTTCAATGAGAAAGTATAGGAGAATAACAACAAAAATAATTAAATCAAATATCTGCTTTCAACGTACATGCAACGTACATGTATATTACAATAAGTTTAGATAAACTGTCATCATACGCAATAGATTATATTATTCTTAAAAACGAAATGCTAAGTTATACAACAATTAAATAACTTTCTAGCTCCCCTGTTAGAAATTTCACTAGTTTTTTTTAGCCTGCAATCAAAGTAATCTGCAAGCAATTCGTCAAAAGTTGACCAAATAATAGTGAAAACTTCCAACAGGGTCTAAAAAAATTTAATTGCAACTGACAAAAACTTAGCGACAATTTAAAAAATTTAAAAAAAAATCTTGATCTTCGAAAAAATATCCTGACTACTAAAATATTTTCGTACCTTCGACTCAACCTTCAGGAAGGCTTGATACTTTATCTGGCAACCTGAAAAATACATCAGCGAGCCTATCACTTCTATAACAACGTCGATGTCTCTCCCCCATTCTTCAACCAGCCTTATAGCCTAAAAGAATCTCATTTAAAAAGTGTCTTTCAATCTCCTCTCGTCGTGAAAAATCACTTACTTGAGGAATAATCAAAGAAACGACAGTGATTACGATCGCGATCCTCTTAATCCTTTTCTTCTTAAAATCTTCGTAGGGCCAGAGCCCCAAAAGTTTCAGATAAAAGCTGTTGGTTTTGTATATTCGATTCTCGAATATTTCCATTTATTTTTATTTCTTTGAAAACTTTGACTTTTATCTCTCCCTTCTCCTAAGAATGGAAATATCCTCGACAAAAGTCATGGCCTGGACGCGCGATCATACGATAAAAAAAAAATTGAGATAAGTGGCCAGCAGAATAATTTCCGGCAGCATTTTTATTCATTATTAATGTCGGTAAGTAAAAATTTATGAGCATCGGCTTTGTCTGGGACTCGACTGTATAATAGCATGTATCCTACACTGTTATAATAATACATATGTAATGCGTTTTCGTCTTCGGTCTTTACGTTCGTGCATGAGAAAAAAATAGAAAAAAAAAATTGGAAATATAAGCATTAGATAGCATTAGAAGAATAGAAGAGTTTAGAAATTAATAATTTATTTTTCTTCGCTTTTACATTTATAGCTTTGAGCTAAACAAACTCAAGAAAAAAAAATTCGATTTATTCAACTATAGATTTGTTTTTCAGAATACCAACTCTTGTTACAATACATATAAGATGCATGATAAAGACACTGATTCTGGTAAATATTTTGAAGAATTAAATTTTCGGTACAGTTCTGTGCATTTCTTTCTCTCCACTCGAAGTCCAACGTTATATTTCTGTAAAATTCTCAAGGTGCTCTGTTTTTAGGCTGCGCGCGATATCAATATTTTCTGCGTTAATGGTTCGACGACTTTCAATTTTTATACAGACATTTCTTTATTCTTGTTTTGTTCTGTTTCTTGCTGCTACAACTCCTAACCTATTGACAGAACGTTCGATTAAGGTGATAAGCTTATGTTTTTCTCAATAAAGAGTTGCAGGAAGAAGTCAGCAGGACAGTGCAAACGGTTTATTAAAAATGTATGTTTTAGTCTTTTTTCTGAAAAGCAAACAAATGGTCATTTTAACTGAGAAAGATTTATTTTATGAAGGAGAGGAAGGCAGCGTTACGTTTGTACGCTATAATAAAAAACTTTTCAAGGCAAAAATTCTTAAGAAAAGCGGTAAGTCTCTTCAAGTAAATCTATTGAATAATCATTAAATTTTTACTTTTAATTTTTCTGGAAGATGATCGGGAATATTTAAGTAAATTCGAAGTATCAATAGAGAGAGAAATAAAATATGATAATGAAATTTTAAGAAATGAAAGAAGAAAGAAAAAAAGAAAAATGATTAATTTTAAAAATTTAATTCACGATTCCGATACGGTGAGTATTTTTTCTTTTAAAATATATCAATGCTTTCTCTGAGCAAAACATTTTTTATTCAGGAAGGATCTAACAGTTTAACGCAATCCCATGAAAATCTAATCTTAAAATGTGCCTCGATTAAGACAGAGGTTAAGTATCTAAAAGAATCTAAATCCTAATGTTGCTTGGATTTTATTCTATACCTTATTTTTGTTGAATTTTAAATATGCACAATTTTTCTCTTATAGAAAGACTTAAAAAACAATCAAAACCGAGATCAAAACAAGGAACTCGAGCAAAACAACGAAAACGATGATATAGAAGTAGAGACGCACATAGAGACAGTAGAACCGAAACTAGAAATGCACGTAGAAACGATAGAGTCGAAACAAGAAAATGAACCAGAAAGAGAATATAGTGAAGAGAGAGGAAAAAGAAAACGACAGAGACAAGTAAGAGAGCGAGAAGCAGAACGGAAGGTAGAATAACAAAGAAAATTTACGCTTTCTTGGATTTAAAATTTTTAGATTTACAAAACCAGTGTTTTTTCTTCAGCCGGATAACCGCCAAACAGTTCAAGCCGATCCAACTGTTAAAAAATCTGTTCAGAAGAAAGGAGTAAAACAAGGGAGTCGAGAAAAGGGACATCCACAGCAACAAAACGTATCGAGACCACTTAAAAATTCTGCTGGCAGCCATGCCAGTTTTTCGTACTTAATTTAAGTAAGTTCTTAACTTTGTGGTTATCATTTAAACCAATTTATACAGACCGAAGGTGAAGATCCGCTGGAAGCATGTCGAAAACCTGGAAAGGGAAAGGTGAAGCTCTTCAAGCTCTGGAACGTCTGGATTAGTAAGAAAAAACTGATAAACTATCAACGCTACCGAAGGGAGCCCAGAAAAATGGTTTGGCGATTATTGATGACTCTGGTCGGGAGGTCAAATTTGCTAAATATGTGCGTAAATCGTCGATCGAAAAGACCTCAAGTACCTGAGGATATTATCAACGCAATAGAGGGTAAAAATTTAGTTGCATTGAAAAGTATACGTGTAATTGGATTAACCGCTATCTAATATCAATGTGACAATGATCATTTCGATCTTTCAGTATACGTGAAAAACACATGTACAAGGCCGCTGCCACCTATCGAATTTGACAAATATGTAGATTATGAGTGTGCGAGGATCCAACGCTATCCAAAAGGCACAACAAAAAGGATTCGGACACCCTTCCGATATGTTTATGTTTGATTCTTATGGCTTTAGTGCGCCAATTCATAAATGTTACCCAATAAAAACAATTAAAAAAATACTAAAAATTTGATATTATTTACCTTTAGCGATCGTAAAATAACGCACACACTTAACATTTCGGGATCAATACAACGGCAGCATTGGTAAAAGCTTCTTAATTTGTTTGCAGTAGAAATGGCTAATCTGCTGCTTTACTGAGTTTACAATTTCACGATATCTCCATTTTTATATAATTTTCTTTACCGCCTACATATAATATATTATATCGATGGCCCCGAGCTATTTTATCTCAACTCGTCCGAGAATCTCGAACGCCGCGCGTAAAACTATACCAACTCGGAGGTTCCGAGTCCTTTTGTACTAACTCCGCAGAGGCACTATTATTCTATCTCATTCTCAAATGCTGCGAGACATACTATCTCAACTCAAAGACGCCTATTTATTTTATCTCAACTCCTGGCGTTGCTCGTAAACTGTATCAACTAAATTTCCCAAAAAATAGAATAATCGTACCTCTATACGAGTTAGTACAAAAGGACTCGGAACCTCCGAGTTGGTATATCGTTTTACGCGCGGCGTTCGTGATGAGATGAAATAACTGAAGCTTTCAGATGAATTGTTAATTATCATTTGTTAATTAAGGAAAATTATACAAAACAAGAATAAGGAAAAGTTTGCGACCAATTATTCACAAAAAAAGCGCCGATAAAATTTAGAATTCAAATTTTTATTGTACCTACATGACTTTCCTCAAGTTTTTTTTTGTAATAATTCATTATTAATAATCATCGACTGAAAACCAAAACAAAAAGTCTTATACAGAACAAAAACAGATATCGGATCTCCAAAGTCTCTCAAGAAATGATGGGTCCGTTCTTTAAACATTATTATACTTAACCCATATTAACTTGAATTGAAATAAAAATCTGCTGGTTGGGCACTGTTGTACAACTAGTTATTGCAAATAAACTTATACAGTAAACAATTACATAAAATTGCCCAGCAGTTTCAAATTAATGAATTAATCAATGACTAAAAGAACGGACCAATGATGATTTGTTGAAAGATTTTGGAGATCAAGGCGTGCGGGAGCGCCTGCTTATGCGCGTAAAGCGTAGGCAGAAATGGAGTTTTCGGAGCTTGTTCGTTAAATAAGCTATAAATCTCAGCGATTGAGACATAATACTTACGCTTCTGAACTTATTGATAGACATTTAGTCGACTTATAATGATAAATTAGTGGGTATAAGTGAGGATGAAAAATTAAACTACAGAATAAAAGACTGTCGATTTCATGCATATTTATTAAATTTATTAAAGTAATTTTTAAAATTTAAATGTATACAACCTTCAGTACATTTTCTTGATATATTTACTTCACGAAATTCATAATATTTTCTTTCAACAATTGCAACGTCTTCTTTTTTTTCCAACATATTTTATTACATTAAATGTAATAAAATAAAAAATGAGTGAATCCAAATTTTGGATTCACTCAGTTTTTTATTTTCTAAGTATGTTTATTTTTTATGGATTAATACAGACTTTTTATTATGCAACAATAAAGTTGATTTTATGTATTTCTTTATCTCTTGATTGATTTTCGGGAGATGTAACAGCTAATAGATAATAGAAAGAAAATTCCATTCAATATTCAAAAAGTATTTGCCGTTTTTTTCAAGAAAATCCAAAAACATCTTTCTTAAAAATATAGTTTTAGTATAACACCGAAATATAATTCAGAAATCAGACCTCAGATTTCTATGCCATTTTTAAATTGTTATGTCGATTTTTTTGTAAATCTTATGAAATCGTCGACGGAATTAATTCAAATTCTGCTATTGTAATTGAAGAACACGAAATAATAATTGGGCCGTCTGGCGTTTTTTCATCGGGCACAGAAGGCTTATGCCATTTATCCTGAGATTTCTGGGAAAAGCGTTTACCAGAAATATCACATTTGCGTTTATGAAACAACATTTTAAATTTCTTTCCAAAGCTTTTACCACAAACGTCGCATTCAAAATCTCGCCTTCCATCATGAACTGTTCTTTTATGAATCAGCATGTCACCTCTATATCCAAATCTTTTACCGCAAATATCGCATGCAAAATCTCGTCTTCCTTCATGAACTGTGTTTTTATGTGTCAGCATGACACTCCTTTGTCCAAATTTTTTGCCGCAAACATCGCATGCAAGATCTCGTCTTCCTTCGTGGACTGTGCGTTTGTGTCTTAGCATTTTATGGTTCAAGCCAAAACTTTTACCACAAACATCGCATTCAAAATCTCGTCTTCCTTCGTGGACTATTCTTTTATGAACCAGAATCTGATTGCTGTATCCAAAGCTTTTACCGCAAACATCGCATGCAAAATCTCGTCTTCCTTCGTGGACTGTGCGTTTGTGTCTTAGCATTTTATGGTTCAATCCAAAACTTTTACCACAAACGTCGCATTCAAAATCTCGTCTTCCTTCGTGGGATGTGCTTATATGTCTCGACATATTACCCTTAGTTCCAAATGTTTTACCGCAAACATCGCATGTGAAATCTCGTCTTTCTTCGTGGACTGTTCTTTTATGACCCAGCATCTGATTGCTTTGTCCAAAGCTTTTACCGCAAACATCGCAAGCGAAGTCTTTTCTTCCTTCGTGGACTGTGCGTTTGTGTTTCAGCATATTTTTATTCAAACCAAATGTTTTACCGCAAACATCGCATTCGGAATCTCGTCTTCCTTCGTGAACTGTCCTTTTATGAATCAGCATGTCACCCCTAATTCCAAATCTTCTACCGCAAATATCGCAAGCGAAATCTCGTCTTCCTTCGTGGAATGTGCTTATATGTCTCGACATATTACTCTTAGATCCATATCTTTTACCGCAAACCTCGCATTCGAAACCTTCGTGGATTGCACATATATGTATCAATATACTACTCTTAAATCTAAATTTTTTACCGCAAATATCGCACTCGAAATCTTGTCTTCCTTCATGATGAACTGTGTCTTTATGTTTCAACATAATACTCTCAAATCTAAATTTTTTACCGCAAACATCGCATGTGAAATCTCTTCTTTTTTCGTGGGATATGCTTATATGTCTCGACATATTACTCTTATATCCAAATGTTTTACCGCAAACCTCGCAAGCGAAATCTCTTCTTCCTTTGTGGACTGTGCGTTTGTGTTCTACCATAGTTTTTCTCAGTCCAAATTTTTTACCGCAAACATCGCATTCGAAATCTCGTCTTCCTTCGTGAACTGTGTTTTTATGTGTCCGCATGACACCCATTTGTCCAAATTTTTTGCCGCAAACATCGCATGCGAAATCTTTTCTTCCTTCATGAATTAAGTTTTTAGGTCTCAGCATGTCATTGCGATTTCCAAATTTTTTATCACAAACCTCGCCTTCAAAATATTTTCTTCTTTCGTGAACTGCGTTTTTATGTCTCAGCATGTCACTGCGACTTCCAAATTTTTTATCACTAACCTCGCACTCAAAATATTTTCTTCCTTCGTGATCCGTGCGTTTATGTGTCAGCAGTTTACTGCTCTGTTCTAAATTTTCATCATAATTTTTCGGTGTCACAACTTGTGCTCTGAAAATTATTATTAATATAACTTTATCTAATGAAAATAAATTGCATCAAAATGTTTTAAAATGCGTCCTACTAACTGTGAATCGATTACGTTCGTTATAATTGTTGATTGATGTGTATGTGTTGATTGAGGTGTACAATTCTTGTTAATACGACGGTCTACTTGCAGCTCGTGGATATTATAGAAATGACCACTCGCGTGTACAAATTCGGAATGTCAAAGCCGCCGCAACTCTGTTGCGAATTGCCCCGGCATTCCAGGCTGTAAGTCGTTCTCAGATCGGGAGTATTTACAGCAGTAAGTACTCCTGATCGTAGTATTTGTATTTACACGGCAGAGATGCCAAGGCCGCGCGCGACTTTGTCGCGAACTATGTATATCTCGCGAGCGAGATAAGTATTAACATAAGAAATAATATTGGGCACTTAGCCGCACTGACGAGCGACTGTTTAACAGTGTAAGTGCGCCAAGGGTAGGGCGCTCTTCCCGCAAATCTAAATCAACCCGTTCGCCTGCTTCCTACTTCCTTTGCATCGTTCCTATATCCAAAAAGCTTATAGTAAAAAGCAGCCTACATCCAATAAGCTTTTTCAGTTGCATGCTTTATGCTAAAGCAGTCTCCATAGCTATCCAGATAGCTTTAAGTCCGATAATTTTTGTTTATTGAATGTAAGAAGTTAGAATTTTAAAATCGCGTTTGTAAAATAAATGTTTTTTTTATTTTTTAAATAATTATTATTAGAAAACTGTATATTACCTATATGTGTTTTATAATTGCATCTTCGACTATTGTATTTTCATATAAATTAGTATTACAAATACAAATTATTTTTAGTTGCAGTTAAATTTGTAAGAAGAACGTTAATGAGAAGAAAATCGTTTTAAAATATACATAAAAAATGTTTTATTATATCGCTTGAGAAAGACATATACGATGTAAAATCGGCAATCAAAAACCGAGAAAGTTGTAATATGTATACTATTTTGATAACATTACCTTAAAACATATACGAAACTTTAATTTGGTGAATAGTGAATGTTTATGTTGTCAGATATTCAGTTGAAGCGTATCACTTAGATAAATAGAAAACTAGATAACAGTTTTCATTAATTCGAATAGAATATGTTGTTAAAAAAAAATTCATTTATAGACGAATACGTTATATTACGTTTTATTTTATTCAAAATGACGCTGAAACATTGCTTCAATCTATGATCAATGATAATAGATAAAACGTCGATTTGCATAGTCCTAAGTGCATTAAATAGAGTAAATCACGTCAATACGGTGGCCCACATTAGGTATCCTCATGTAAAATGTTAGATTAAATATTTTTTTTTAATTGATACAATTAAAATCCAAACCTAACATTTGAGTCTCAAGAAAGTTTGTTGTACATTTATTATAAATCAAAATTATTATTATTACATGTATATACATATTAATATTATTTTATAATCTTAAACACTTAATATTATTGATTACGTGTTTACAAATTAAATAACTTGAATAACGTATGTAATTTCCCATGAACAGTTTTTCAATGGTTTTATTATTTTCAGCTACAATGATTTGTTAAACTGGATGCAACTCATTGTTTTTGGATTAATTCCAGCTGTTCTTTTATTAATCGGCAATGCAATCATGATATTTGCCGTCAGAAGAACAATGAAGCAACGGCAGCTTTTGCTGAAGTGCAGTCGAACAAGAGAAGGAAAATACTTATTTGTGAGTCATCTATTAATTTCGAATTCAATTTTTCATTCTATTTCCGTCTTTGTTTTTCTAAAACTCAGCAGAACTGAAAGCAGATAATTTTTGACAAGTTTTATAAATTCTCTAAATTTAGGAAAAAAGAATACTTTCAAATAGTTAACTATATTAGCTGTTTTCTTAGTTACTCAAACACCTCCCTGCCATTTAATCATTATAAAGTAACTTCGAAATTATCACTTTCTAACGAAGCCGACAAGTAAAAAAAAACACAGCAGAGACTTTATTTCAATTAACTGCTAAATGTTATGACAACTTCTTTAGCATGTAAGTCTTTTATTCCAAGATAATTACTAATCACCTACTTTTCCAACAGTTCTAAATTACATTTCACCATGAACATACAGAAATGTACCGAGACGGTAATGAAAAAAAGGCAAAATTTATGAGCGCAAACGCGGTTTAATTCTGTAAACGGGATTTATTCCGTTCAGATGTACAATAAGCCCTCGTTGCGCGATGCGGGATTGACCTCGGCTGCACCTTGTTGCCTTTATTTACCCTTCGCCGACTCTTCGCTAAGTTTGAAGGAGCGAAATCGATTTTTGTTTGCGTAGTTTTAGAATTAGAATATTTTGAAAATAAAATAACCAACAAGCTTATAATTTTTGACTAAATGTATCGATGACTTTCGACCTTCGGTCTTCAGGGACAATAAATTGGATATTTTTTTAACGTTTGTTTTTAATTTCATTTTTCTTTTAAAAAGTTGTTGGTTGAAAGTGTTTCTGATAATATAATATAATATAATATAATATAATATAATATAATAATTTGCTGATAATATAAAAGAAATCTCAGAAATAAGAACACTGCAAAGAAATAAAATCTGCAGTGGCTATATTATTAAAATTTTTATCGTGAGAATGATGGATGATGATAGCAGAATTATAAATTTTGAGAGTCGTTCGCTTAAATTAGAATGCGATTAAAAAAAACATTAGATAACGTAAATTCTTGTGTTTTTTGCAAACAAACAAAAAATAATAATAATAATGAATTTATATACCAAATTTTTATTTTTGGCTTCAATTTAAAAAAGTTTGAATATTCAATTTAATATAAACAACATGAGTTGAACAAAAAATTTTCTGGACATGTCTTTCATTAAAAAAGACTTAGTTTCTTAACATACAATGAGTAAAAGAATTTACTATAACTATAAACCAAAACTTCATTGCACATTGTCCGAAAATCCATGATTAAAAAATTTTTTTAAATACATTACTTGATATTCGTTTATGTACTTATTAGAATAACAATACAAATAATAAAAAGTGATAGAAAATAAATTTTGAAGCTTTCATGGATTGCAGGACCAATCGAGGCTCACAATAACTCTGGTCGGTATTGTCTTCATGTTTCTGGTCGGCGAAGTACCGACACACCTGGCGTCTCGAAGAAGCGCAGCATCGATTCTTCACGGAGGAAATCCAGACAAAATCGATCACCATAAAATGGAAATGTAACATTCCGATTTAGACGTACAATATTTGCAATCGCGAATAAACAATAATTTACGAATGTAAACCTTACTGCTTTCAGCTTTCGGACAATCGCGACACTTCTGAACGCGATCTCATCGTCAGCAAACTTTGTGTTGTACTGTTTATTGAATCCAAGATTCCTGGAAGCTCTGAAAACTTTATTCAGGAATGAGGGAATAAGAGGAAAAAGAGGAACTCTGGAGATATCGACCGTTGAAAATTTGCAAACTGACGCTTCGGGCAGTAAAATGTCGAGCAAAGATTGCCCCTGGCAATTTGATCTTTAGGCAACTCTGCAAGTGCTTTTAATAATTTTTTATTACTAGAAAAGTAAAAAAAAAGCTCTGTTCTTAAATTAAATAAATTTACTGATTAAGAGAAAAAACAGAAATATAAGTTTGTGTTTATTTTCAAAATTTGTTTATTATTAAATGTCTTAAATGCAGCTTATTTAAAATTTTAATCTCCCTCTCATGAAAATACTTGTCGTATACATACAAGATTTAATGCATAAATAATTTCCAAATATATTTGAAGTCCTAAAACTTTTTTATATATTTATAAAGAGATTTAGTTTAAAATTATTTTTAGTTAAATAGGACAATACAAGAATGCAAGAATGGATTAAGTGGATTAAGAATGGAAATTGAATGTAAGGTAATGCACAATTCAGACTCGTTTGTACTAAGTTTATTTGACAAATAAAAAGTGTTCGATACAAATTAATTGTAAACAGTATATCTTATATTACACAAACTTGTTACAAGATAATGTCCACGTTTTATAGCCATCATCCTAAAAAAGAAGATATCCTCCCTCCCTTCGCGCTGTTCATACTTTTTCCGCAATTCTCCTACAATAAGGTCTCACGCACTCACGCATTCTCGTTCATCATTATTTAATCATTATTTTTTCCTCTTATTTCTTCCAATCACACGCTATAATAAACTGAATCAAAAGAACGGACTTTACTCGACTTAAATTTAGCTCTCACTTTATGCCCATTGTTTTTTCCTAGATAGATGACCGCCCATCAAAGCGCCGAATATAATAAACAGTATAAAAATAAGTTCGTTTCGAGCGGGCGAGATTTATTAGATCTTGAAGAAAATGCCATGCGCGCGTGGTGAGTGAGCGTCTCTCGACAGTTTTCATTTTATTTTATACTTTTTTTTTTATTAAAAATAATGTAATAGTAATAAAAAAGGAGAGGGTTGTTACAAAGCAAAAAAACGTGACAAACTAAAATTATTTTATAGCTTAGCTATTTTACGGAAAAAAATGCCCTTACGTTCGCCCTGAGGTCGCTTAATAAATCATTCATAAATGTACTGTTTCCGAAGTATTTGTTTCGGGGAGGGAGGCACACAATATACATATGACGTTTAACTGGGAATTGGGGGGAGGGCTTGTATTATTTTATTTTTCATTAGAACTTAATAACTGCAGTCGCTTCTTAAATCTCAAATTTAAGGTATATATAAGGGGTACACTCGCTGAGTCGAAGAAACAGATTCCTTCTCTTGTTTTAATAGCGAGGAACGAAATGAAAAAAAGAATAATTATATATAAATGCCATTTTTTAACAACTAAAGATTCCAACGCGCTAAATTAGACTCTTATATCATTTTTATTCCTCGGTAAGTCAACATATCTTGATTCTCATCTTACGTAAGTAATTTACGCATCTTTATACCGAATGTCTTTTTACTTAAAATTGTGAATAGTTAAATCTTATTATTCTTTTTATCATCAGCGCCACTTATTACTAACGATTCTAATATTCCTCTACAAATAGAAGGTTTTTATTTCTGGTATATTAGCTTAAGGGATTCTCCGAACAATCCTGTTTCACTTACACTTATATTATATACCATTTTATTTTAAATTTATAATATTATTTTGATGAATTTGAGGTGAAGCTAATAATTTCACATTTAAATAGTGAACTTTTTAAAGGAAGCAAAGTAACATCAAAATAATATAAAAAAATTCGGTAAAACAGGCATTTGCGGCATCTCCCATTTTTTAAGTCTGGGAATTAAGGGTTATGTACTGCTAACTATTTGTTATAATTATTAATAAATCGTAATAATAAAATGAAGCTGCATCTAGGTGCAGTCAGCAGTCAAGGTATAGATGGTGTAAAACATGGAAGAAAGGGCTGCTTTATTGCTTATTTACAAAGTTTTTATGCAACGCTTTCTCCTTTTTAGTTTCTTAATTTTTACTGTTCTCTCTCATCTGTTTAAAACAAATGTGCATAAATGGTGTCTTTGTGTACTTTCATTCGAAATAGCTGTTTTTAGACCTGCCTATCTTTATCCCATAAAGTTATACATTGAGAGCGGATTAGGATCATCATGCGCAATTATCGAGTGTGCGTCTTCTCTTCTTTTGATAAAAGAGGTAATCGCGCGATGCAACAATTTCCGAGTGGTTTCAAAATTTATCCATAGAAACATATTTCTTTTAGTGGCTCATGATATTTACAGCGTTTACATTTTTTTTGTAGGCTTTAATGTACAGGGGAATAAAATAATTCATTAGTAAGTCAATTAAAAGTCGCATTTTACAATTTCTTTCTTACATCATTAATATCGAGTATTAATGCACAAATAACAGCCTCGTTCGCTTAAATAAGAAATTTAAGACTTAATAAAAAAAATTTTGTTATTAATTAGTAATGTATAAAAAATCACACAAATTAAAAAACTAATGTTAAGTCTGTTATAATTAGGTAATTGGCACGTAAGGTGTGAAATACGTGCACAATTTTTCGAAACCACTCGTCACATCGAACGAACCGAATAGAAAATAATTGAAACAAAATAAAGGGGTAAGTTAAGGTTCGCCTTAATTTACTAAGCTACTTATGATGACGCACGTAGTTTTCGTTAGTTGAAAAAATATGTTCCCTTTTTTCCGTAATTTTTATCTTCTTTGAAGGACGATTCGTACGATGTAGCTCATCGCTTACGCAATATAATGTCAATCCACTCGTATCCGTTGCTAGTATGGATCCTTTTCTGTTTTTGCTTTTTTTAGCTATAACGCTCATTATAATCCAAGGTAAATTCCTTAAAAAAAAATTACAAACGCATCTTTGGCTCCCCCCTATGTTCTCTTCGGTGGTATTTAATAAGGATGATCAGCATTTTCATGTACACTGAAAAAAAAAACATTACGAATTAATTTTTTATTTACGTTTTAAATACTAATAGAATACGTATTTTATTAAAAAATGTGATTAAAACATTGTTGTAAAATAGATAATCATGCTATATATCAAAAACTGCATTTTTCTTTTACATTTGAAATAGAATAGAAATTAGTGGTAACGTATAAGATAAATAATGTACTAAAATACCTAGTGTCAATACATTAGTGTCTTACATTTAAATTTTATTTTTTGATTAACATTAAATTAATAATTGAAATAAGTAAAAGATAAGTGAATTAATATGTTGATTGAAAAAATATGTTTAAATTACATTTGCAATAACTTTCATTCACATATTTATTTGCCTCATATTTATTAGTCAATAGCATTATTAGTGATGATGAAATTCGATGGCGACGCTTAACTCTGGAACACGTTGATGTTAGTTTATCCAAGGCAAGCAAGACTGGTAGTAGGCGTGTGCATGACGATAACGAGCATCTTTGTAGGATGATTAGTGATTCCTTGTTTCATCATAAGTAGAACAACAAAATCACTAGTCTTCCATACAACGACACTCAATTTTTTGGATTTTTCGATTACTTCGGCGAATTGTAGGACAACATTCCAGGACTCTCCTGTGGCATTTTTTTTTATCTCCACTCCTAAGCTTTTTGTACAAGCTGTTAGTCTTTTGACAGGAAGTTAGTATGAGTGATATGAATTTAATGATTTATGAAAATCAAAGACTTAATAACTTAATAGTTTAATTTTTTAACAATTTAAATGAAATTATAAATTACGTCCTTGTTTTTCATTTAACATATGCTTAAGTTAGTACACATACAATAATTTAATGTATTGTAACATAATCAATTACTTAATAATGGCACAAATGCAATTTAAAGCGAGATTATTGTAGCAGATCTAAAGCAGCTTATGTTAATACACATGAGAGTTGTTAAATTTACATTTTCATGTAATTTTATTCATTCATACAATTATTTTCGTGCAGGATATATTGTAATGTGTCATTTATATTCGTTACTATTATATCTATCTTTGTTTAATAATATTAATATCGCAATTGTATATTCTTTACAATGCATTTATCGCAAATACATGAATTCAGTGTTTAGCAAACTGATTTCATTATTTAATAATTTAAAAATATTACTTTTTTTTATGATTTTTTTATGATTAATAAAGTTTTTATTGCATGAAGTTCAGTTTGCGTCATTGTTCATGAATATAAAAATATATAATGAAACATACGAAAAATACGTAAAATATACTACTTGGTGACAATTCACTTTATCTATGTAACTAGTTCACGACCTTTCTAACAAGAAAAATGCAGTTTTTTTCCTATCCTGACAAACGGTATCAATATTTAGAAGTGTTAAAGAAAAGAACGACAATAACGAGAAAAAAAAGAAAGAAACACATGAATGAAAAGAGCCGTACGAGTATTGTGTGACTGAACTCGCATTTACCTTTGTTGTAAGAGGAACTGAGCCATCTGTATCTGATTGGGCATACCGGTAATGGTGATGATGCGATCGTTGCTACCTGGCAACGGCAAGTCTATAGTTATGCCCGCACCACTGTCGGATCTGATCTTGCGGATTCTTGCACCGCCTTTGCCTATGATAGCTCCGGCGAGCTACAAAGAAAAAGAGATTAAAGTTTAATTCTAATTTTCATAAATTTAAAATAGAAGTAAGCAGCTTCTTGAATAAATTCGAATATTCAAGGACCACTTTTTTTCAATTGTACTTACATCCTTGGGGATGGTGACTTGAGTGCTGGTGATATTGCCGCCAACCGCCGGGGCTCCGCCGGCGGCACCTCCCTGACTACCCTGACTGTTTCCGCTACCACCACTGCCGCCGCCAGCACCGCCACCCATAGGTGCATTTCCTATTCCAGCATTACCACCGGCTGCTCCGTAACCGTTTGCATTGTTGGCGACGCCGCTGACACCACCGCCGGCGCCGCCGCCGCCGCCGCCACCGCCTCCGCCCTGCATACCGCCACCCCAACCATTGCCTGCAAAGGAAGACCAATTAATTGATTGATATAAACTGCCGAGTATTCACAGGATATAAGAATCGTATGTCTTGATTATTCAAATTATTTAAATCAAAATAAAGTATTTCATTACATCAATCTTTTAATTGAATTTGAAGAAAAACTACAATTAGTAAATAATTTTTTATTGATTTTACGTCTTATTTCTCTCTTTAGCATATGATAAAAAGTTTTCTAACAAAATTCCATGAATAGTTTTAGATTGAAAGCTGCTAGAGTAGTTGACAAATGTAAGTACGTAGTACACTTTGCTCTTCGCATTTACAGTGCATCTTTCCAGAAGAATGCATCGGGTTCCTGCCAACTCGGTGTTCTACCGAGACACCCTAAAAGAATGCAACATGAGAAAACGAACTTACCGTTATAATTTCCGCCACCGCCGCCGCTACCACCGCCGCCTCCGCCGCCGGAGAAGGGAGGGCCGCCGCGGTTGCCGTTGAAGCCACCGCCGGAGCCTCCGCGGTCTCCTCCGAAGTTACCTCCGCCGACACCGCCGCCACCGCCGCCGCCGCCTCCGCGGATGTTACCTCCTCCAAAGCCGCGGTCTGGGCCGCCCATGTTTCCACGCATGTTACCACCGCCGCCGCCGCCGCCACCGCCGGCTCCTGCTGCTCGACCGCCACCCATTCCTGGGAAGCCGCCGCGGTTCATGTCGGGGCCTAAAATATTCCCAATATTGAAAAAATCGATTTTCGCATTGAGAATTGAATTTTAAATGGTAGGAGCTTCGAGTGTTTAAGAGGTAGTTGAGGTTTAATAAGTTGGAACTAGTCATTGATTTTGAATCGATTAATGTTGCTCTTCAACGCTTATTTTTTTCTCTTAGTGTTTATGAACCATAGTTATTGTTTGAATAAAATAGTTGAATCTACAAGCTTTAACTTCTGCTTTAAAAATCGTATTTTATGAATGCCAATAAATAGTTTATCTTTTACAAATACGACTTTTACATAATTATCTATTACAAAGCAAAAATATTGTAGATAAGTAATCTTAGTGTCGTCGACTTATTTCTCTTGTCATAGTGAAAATAAATTTGTTTTACGTTTAAAAATCGCAATACAGAAACAAAACCTCTTTCGTCTCTCAAAACACTCTCCTTTAACAAAAAAATACCCACCGCCGCCGCGGTTATCTCTTCCTCGCTGCATTCCTCCAGCTCCACCTCCTCCCCCACCGCCCATATTTCCACCGCGGCCTCCTGGTCCACCGAATCCGCCGGGCTTGCCGCCTCCAGTACCTCCGGCGGGCTGTCCATTCTCTCCGTAGCCGCCGTATTCCTCGGCGTAGAACTCATAGTTGCGCGGGTCGTAAGGGTTGTTCACGCCCTTCAGTGGGGACTGAAACAGAGAAACTTTCATGAATATTTTGTGTCGGACTGTGGGCCTTTTGCATAATTGGCCGAGCTCGAGTTTTAATTTGTCCTTTAAGTTGCCCGGAACGTAATCGGGTATTTCGCTCTGGGATATTCATAAGGCGGAAGGCTGGATTCTATTTCTGTTAGCCGTGGTGGAATGTTTTTTAAACTTTCGTTATAGAGAGGTCAGAAACGGTAAAGGAATCTATTCAAATCAGGAAATCCTTTTATTATACGGTTCGTTTATTTTTATTTTCGAATAGATCAAACTCTTGAAAAATTTAAATACCAAAAATCAATGAAAGAACGTGGGTTAAACCGTAGAGTAAAAATAAGGAGCGATCCCAATAACTCCCTCTACAAAACACAAAGAATCCACTCCAAGGCGAGCCGATCCGGCCAGCCTCCCGTGCAGAAGCCAACTTCGAAGCAGGTAAAAGCTTTTATCCGCGCAAATCCGTCGCATCCGGCGAGTTGCGCAATCGAGTTATGCAGATTCGCGATCAAGAATTCCGAGCCGGCCGAATGGCGAGAGGAAGGAAAGTCGCCCGAAGATACTCACGCTCTTGATAGTGGTGACGAGCTCGCGGATGCAGCCCAACACTGTCTCCGACTTGCCGCATACGCTGATGAGCCTGTCCGTGCTGTGCGGGCAGCAGTTCGAGTAGATCTTGATCCTGGCTCCGGTTTTCTGCAAATAGAAGAGAGAGAGTTATGGTTAGTGCTCGTGCTTTCGACGCTGGATCGAGGAAATAAGTGAGTGTGCAGTGTTTTTGAAAGGGCTGCGCAGTGAGAGGGATATATCGTTTGGGACTTCCACACACTTTTTTCAAAGGGGCGAAGTTTTAGCGTTTACTTCGACGAGGTGAGACTGACGAGACTGACGCGCGTTTTCAAAGTAAACAACGGTACTTCGTCGGACTTTTCGTTAATAGTAAACGGGTCCCTCCGTCGATCGTCCGTTAATTGTTGGGGTCAAAATTACGCCTCGCGCAGTGCACGAAAATTTCCCGGCAAAAAGTCGAAAGCTTTCGGAAAGCTTTCTTCCGCCGTCGGCCGATGGGCGAATGTCGTGCTCGAAGGTACTTAGCGCCGATATTAGGCACGTAATTTTCGGGGCAAGACCGAATTCTGTTTTCTAAAAAGTTTTCAATAAAAACCTAATTTGTTTTCTCTGCCTGGCTCTTAACATTAATTTCCGGCATCTGATAATTTCTTTCCATCGTTGAAAGTGGCGCCGAAAAGCGGCAGTTTTAAAAAAACGAGCCGCGCGCGAAAGCAACATCAAATCGGGTCGACGACACCGCGCCTCCGAAGCGTTTCGCACTGGTCGCCGCCTCCATTCAGCTGCGCAGAAAATTCGGAATCGCCTGCAGTTTGTCGCTCGGACAGACGAGTTTTCCGGGAAATTTTTGACGACGCGCCACCGGCGCGTGACGTAAACGCGCGACCGGCAACGATTTTCGCGACGTCGCCTACTTGGAATTTTAAACGGGTATGAATTATTGATCGCGGGATTCTTTCGTTGTATTTAATACAAAGTGCCGCCGTGGGCATCATAATTTTTGCGGTTTTATGTAACCGCGGATTCGTGTCTTGTATTAACGGTGGCCGCGAGGTGCTTTTTTGAGCTGCTTTTAATTGTTTAAACAGACCTCCATGTTTGTGTGTAATCTTGTTTTTTATATTTTTATTATTCGACAGAAATTAAATATAAGTCTCCAAGTAAAATTTTCCCGATTCCCCCGCCCCGAACTTCAATTGAATAGAGCACAATGTTTACGAAAATCAGTCGTAGCAGCCTCGGCCGAAAGCGGCGGCTCAATTCCATGAATCGATAAGTGCTAAGCGGCCATTCTGTGTAAATGAGCACTTTCCAAATCTATGAATTTTCATGAAAAGGTCGAGTCGTCCGGGTCCGCGTCGAGTTCGTTCATTTTCTCCTCGACTCTTCGCCGGGGCTGACACTTGGAGAACTCGAGAGCGACGTGTGCGCGAGAGTTGCGCGGCCAGCCGAGAGAGATTTTCCGAGAGCGAAGGAATCAGTTCGGGCCTCCTCTCCAGTCTCTCGCGTAAACAAAAGCAATCTAGGAGGTAATACACTCGAGAGGAAAGGTGGGATGTATACGGCGTCTCTCTCGGCTTTCACCAGAGTCCGGAATATCGCCGCTTTCCCCCAGTGCCACTGCAGTTGCACCGATAACCCGCTAAACCGAGGACTATCGGTTTCGTCCGAGGAGCCGTCGCGAGAGCTTGTGAAAGTGATAGTGAAGTTTTGAATGCCGCCGTTCGGTGACTCGACGGATTTTGAAAAGCGTCGGGCTCACCGATAAGAGACTGTTCTTCTCCGGTCGTTAATTTATTCACGTTGAGTGAATGACTCGTTGTAATTTCGAAGTCCGTATTCAGCCGATCGGTGGCTTATGAACGATGTGTGCATTTCCGCGGACGTGAGATAAATCGGTAAATCGGATATCCGCGAATCGGAGATTCTCTCCCCCTTTTACATGCCAGCTAAGCGGCGGAGCTTACTCCGAAATCCGAACCGAACGACGACGCGACGATAAACCGTGCCGAGACTAAAATCCACCGAACTGAATTCCAGAAGCAGCAGCAGCAGCAGCAGCATGTCGAGGAAATTCACACCGGAGGAGGTCGCGAGGCACAACGACTGCGCCGACCTCTGGCTGGTGATCCACGGCAAGGTCTACGACCTGAGCAAGTTCGTGAAGGAGCACCCGGGCGGCGAGGAGGTGCTCATCAGCCTCGCCGGCGAGGACGCCACCAAGTGCTTCGACGACATCGGCCACTCGATGGTAAGTGATGGATGGCGGAGACGACGCGCGAATTACCCCAACGACGTTCGTCGGGCCAAGGAAATTTTTCGTTTGCTTTTAACGGCCGTACGCATATCGACGACGAGTCGCGGTCCTGTCGTTGCGGGAGAAATGGCAAGTTTTGCGCGAGAATCGATTTAGGAATTGAAGGGAGAACGATTGGGGGAACAAAAATATAATATAAATGTCGAGTTTTTATCGGTTTTTTTTAAAAAGTCGTGTTTTTATCGGCGCTCCGATAATGCTTGTATCGGCTTGACATTGACGAAAGTTACATAATGATTTCTCTATTGTCGGGTCTTTAATTAATAAAAATAAATTAATCTACATCGTAATTAACGAAAATAAATAATCTACATCTGCGATTAATGAGAATAAATAATTTGTATCGGGATTTACACGTGAACATCATAAGTGTGCTACATTTTTTATCTACCAAGGTAATTGGAGAATTTACGCTAGATAAAAATAAACGGTTTAACCCCATTTCTGCGACAATTAATACAGTTTGTACTAAAAATAATAAAAAACACAAATTCAATTCAACTTTCCCCGCTCGTTTTCCCAACGGAGCGCCGGAGAAGCGAGCGAATGAGATTCTAAAGAAAGAAAAAAAACGTCTCTCTCTCTCTCCTCTCCCGCAGGAAGCCAAACTGCTGAAGGACACGTTCGAGATCGGCGTCCTGGACGGAAGGATGGAGAGCGCGGAGGACAAGAAGCAGCCGACGCTGGAGGACGACGACGACTGGGTGTACGAGGAGCCCAAGAAGGAGAGCTCCCCCTACCTGCCGGTCTTCATCGCCCTCGGCGTCCTCGTCTACGGCGTCCTGTTCTACTACCTCTTCCTCTAGCGCCCGGGAATCGAGCCTGAGATACTCTCTCCCTTGCGAGCGTGTAATTATTGTGTGCGACAGTGACACGTCGGAGAGGCGACCAGTGACTGTATTGTATATCGAGGAGGAGCTCCGATTCAATAAACAGAGAAATTTTCATTTTTCATAAAAAAACGCTTGAGTTTTGTGTTTATCAGCCTTGGCGACGTTTGCGAATCCCCCCCCCCCCCTTTATATTGGAATACGAAT